>JARSSU010004784.1:0-25391 GCA_029619165.1 Eurosta solidaginis | reverse complement strand
AAGCAGCAAAAACAATGCCAGCTTAGAAATAAACGGAGAATAACTCTTGCCAACAGGTGAAAGTAAAATCCTATCTCCACGAATAAAAGACTGGAGCCCCTTTGGTGCTACGAATTGGCGCCAATTATCGCGAAACAGGGATAGGTGGCATGACTTGTTACAAAAGGCCAGAATCCGCTCAGGCGGTTAAGCGCCAATTAACGGTTATGATGAGTTAGCTTTTTGAACTAGATACTTTAAGGACAACCTATACTCACATAAGTGCCCCATGTCCAAGAAATGAAAAGCGAGGAAGTTTCAAAGTAGCCTGACACTTTTCTCTTGCCGCGCTTTGTGTTATCGTTTGATAATAATTCCCAGAAACGCGCCAATTGAACGATATTGCGTTATTGGCATGCACAACATGTCCAAATACCGTCAAACGATTAAAAAAATGTAAGGATAGGAAAAGAAGGGGCAGCATGAACCTTATTTCCCTCCGTACGGCCGCGCCATATCACCACGACATGTTGAACCTATTCAAAAGAGCGGCAGTGTATTTGAAGTAGTTAATGTATACTTGAAATTTTATAATTTACTTATAACCATTCGTTTATTAAAAGAGACTTGTCTAAAATGGAGGATGGAATAGCCGAAAAGGATGTGATATTCGTACATTATATTGTGGCCTTTGTTGGATCGCTGGCATTAGCATTTTATAAAGGATGGCAGCTGGCTTTAGTCTGTTTGACCAGTTTGCCCATTACCTTCATATCGTTGAGTATTGTATCGGTTGTAAGTTTCTAAGTATTTATGTATGCCTGTATAAAAACGAACACCTTTTTATACTCAGTTGAGCAGAGCTCACAGAGTATATTAACTTTGATTGCATAACGGTTGGTTGTACAGGTATAAAGGAATCGAGATAGATATAGACTTCCATATATCAAAATCATCAGTATCGAAAAAAAATTCGATTGAGCCATGTCCGTCCGTCCGTCCGTCCGTCTGCCCGTTAACACGATAACTTGAGTAAATTTTGAGGTATCTTGATGAAATTTGGTATGTAGGTTCCTGGGCACTCATCTCAGATCGCTATTTAAAATGAACGATATCGGACAATAACCACGCCCACTTTTTCGATATCGAAAATTTCGAAAAATCGAAAAAGTGCGATAATTCATTACCAAATACGCATTAAGCGATGAAACTTGGTAGGTGAGTTGAGCTTATGACGCAGAATAGAAAACTAGTAAAATTTTGGACAATGGGCGTGGCACCGCCCACTTTTAAATGAAGGTAATTTAGAAGTTTTGCAAGCTGTAATTTGGCAGTCGTTGAAGATATCATGATGAAATTTGGCAGGAACGTTACTCTTATTACTTTATGTCTGCTTAATAAAAATTAGCAAAATCGGAGAACGACCACGCCCACTTTTTAAAAAAAATTTTTTTTTAATTCAAATTTTAAAAGAAAAGTTAATATCTTTACAGCATATAAGTAAATTATGCCAACATTCAACTCCAGTAATGATATGGTGCAACAAAATACAAAAATAAAAGAAAATTTCAAAATGGGCGTGGCTCCGCCCTTTTTCATTTAATTTGTCTAGGATGACTTTTAATGCCATAAGTCGAACAAAAATTAACCAATCCTTGTGAAATTTGGTAGAGGCTTAGCTCCTAGGACGATAACTGTTTTCTGTGAAAAAGGGCGAAATCGGTTGAAGCCACGCCCAGTTTTTATACACAGTCGACCGTCTGTCCTTCCGCTCGGCCGTTAACACGATAACTTGAGCAAAAATCGATATATCTTTACTAAACTCAGTTCACGTACTTATCTGAACTCACTTTGTATTGGTGTAAAAAATGGCCGAAATCCGACTATGACCACGCCCACTTTTTCGATATCGAAAATTACGAAAAATGAAAAAAATGCCATAATTATATACCAAATACGAAAAAAGGAATGAAACATGGTAATTGTATTGGTCTATTGACGCAAAATATAACTTTAGAAAAAAACTTGGTAAAATGGGTGTGACACCTACCATATTAAGTAGAAGAAAATGAAAAAGTTTTGCAGGGCGAAATCAAAAGCCCTTGGAATCTTGGAAGGAATACTGTACGTGGTATTACATATATAAATAAATTAGCGGTACCCGACAGATGATGTTCTGGATCACCCTGGTCCACATTTTGGTAGATATCTCGAAAACGCCTTCACATATACAACTAAGGGCCACTCCCTTTTAAAACCCTCATTAATACCTTTAATTTGATACCCATATCGTACAAACACATTCTAGAGTCACCCCTGGTCCACGTTTATGGCGATATCTCGAAAAGGCGTCCACATATAGAACTAAGGCCCACTCCTTTTTAAAATACTCATTAACACCTTTCATTTGATACCCATATCGTACAAACAAATTCTAGAGTCACCCCTGGTCCACCTTCATGTCGATATCTCGAAAAGGCGTCCACCTATAGAACTAAGGCCCACGCCTTTTTAAAATACTCATTAACACCTTTCATTTGATACCCATATCGTACAAAAAATTCTAGAGTCACCCCTGGTCCACCTTTATGGCGATATCTCGAAAAGGCATCCACCTATAGAACTAAGGCCCACTCCCTTTTAAAATACTCATTAACACCTTTCATTTGATACCCATATCGTATAAACAAATTCTAGAGTCACCCCTGGTCCACCTTTATGTCGATATCTCGAAAAGGCGTCCACCTATAGAACTAAGGCCCACGCCCTTTTAAAATACTCATTAACACCTTTCATTTGATACCCATATCGTACAAACAAATTCTAGAGTCACCCCTGGTCCACCTTTATGGCGATATCTCGAAAAGGCGTCCACCTATAGAACTAAGGCCCACACCCTTTTAAAATACTCATTAACACCTTTCATTTGATACCCATAACGTACACAAAAATTCTAGAGTCACCCCTGGCCCACCTTTATGGCGATATCTCGAAAGGGCATCCACCTATAGAACTAAGGCCCACTCCCTTTTAAAATACTCATTAACACCTTTCATTTGATACCCATATCGTACAAACAAATTCTAGAGTCACCCCTGGTCTACCTTTATGGAGATATCTCGAAAAGGCGTCCACCTATAGAACTAAGACCCACGCCCTTTTAAAATACTCATTAACACCTTTCATTTGATACCCATATCGTACAAACAAATTCTAGTGTCACCCCTGGTCCACCTTTATGGCGATATCTCGAAAAGGCGTCCACCTATAGAACTAAGGCCCACACCCTTTTAAAATACTCATTAGCACCTTTCATTTGATACCCATATTGTACAAACACATTCTAGAGTCACCCCTGGTCCACGTTTATGGCGATATCCCGAAAAGGCGTCCACCTATAGAACAAAGGCCCACTCCCTTTTAAAAATACTCATTAACACCTTTCATTTGATACCCATATCGTACAAACACATTCTAGAGTCAACCCTGGTCCACCTTTATGGACGATATCTCGAAAAGGCGTCCACCTATAGAACAAAAGGCCCACTCCCTTTTAAAATACTCATTAACACCTTTCATTTGATACCCATATCGTACAAACAAATTCTAGAGTCACCCCTGGTCCATCTTTATGGCGATATCTCGAAAAGGCGTACATCTATAGAACTTAGGCCCACGCTCTTTTAAAATACTCATTAATACCTTTTATTTGATACCCATATCGTACAAAATAAATTCTAGAGTCACCCCTGGTCCACCTTTATGGCGATATCTCGAAAAGACGTCCACCTATAGAACTTAGGCCCACTCCCTTTTAAAATTATCATTAACACATTTCATTTGATACCCATATCGTACAAACAAATTCTCGAGTCAGGCCTGGTCCACCTTTATGGCGATATCCCTAAATGGCGTCCATCTATAGATCTATGGCCCACTTCCTCTTAAAATACTCTTTAATACCTTCCATTTGATACACATGTCATACAAACACATTCCAGGATTACCCTAGGTTCCTTTTACAACATGGTGATTTCTCTTACTTTGTCTCCACAGCTCTCAACTGAGTATGTAATGTTCGGTTACACCCGAACTTAGCCTTCCTTACTTGTTTTATGTTAACTTAATACCTCCTGATTTTAAGGCCACATCAAAGATTTCGAAAAAGGAGTCAAATGTTTATGCTTCAGCAGGAAATATCGCCGAAGAGGCTTTCAGCGGCATTCGTACTGTGAAAACCTTTGAGGGAGAATATAAAGAAGTGGCTGCATATAAAACACAAATTGTGGATGCACGAAAATTAAATATCAAACGAAATATGCTATCGGGAATTGGATTTGGCCTACTTTGGTTTTTCATTTACGCTTCATATTCTTTAGCGTTTTGGTATGGTGTTGGTTTAGTTCTGAAAAATTATGCAAACGTTGAAGATTACGCAAATTATGATCCCGGCACGATGATTACGGTAAGTTTACTATGACTTACAATTCGTATCTACTTCTGATATTCAAATTATGCCAATTTTTGGAAGAGGTCGCATCCTACGCATGCGCAGTGTGTCAAATTTAAAATTATGTGACATTTTTTCTCGTTGTCTTTCCCTTTGAAGCGGCTTGCTCGTAAGATCCAGAGAAGTCGGGTGTAATTATGACGTTGAGTACATCAATGATGAGCACGCTTGTAAATTTAATTAGTATCGTTTGATCGGTTTATTTATATTCATCTTTTATATTTTAGTAAATTATTTAGTTCTCTCCTGATGCAGTTTAACTGTTCCCATCTATCTTGCGTTTGACCGGAAAACTTCGGAGCGTTGTGATGAAAGAACTTATCGGGATAGAAATTTCCTTCTATACTTTCGAAACATTTAAAGAAATCAGATTGATTCTCAGTTGGATTTCTATGCTGACACTTATCAATGAACTTCTCCACGGTTTCAAATTCGAAAATTCCTCTCAGCTGTTTCGATTCTTGGTACGTCCACAGACCAGATCAGCATGGAGGTAAGGCATGGATGAGTTCTTGTATGACTAGAAGAATTTACAGAGGAAATCAGTGCAGTTTATGTTGAACTGGCCTGTGTATCCTGATATTAAAGTTCCTGTGTATGTTTCGTTGATGCGTCCTGTATGAACATGGGAATTGTAATTTCATATGCCTAGATATGCCGTGGTATGATGATAGTGTGACAACACCGAAGATCTTCAATGTTTGGCAAATACTCCGAGTGTATTTCTGCCATGAAAAGCTTCACAGTGAAAATTTATCTGCCTTGCAGCTGCCGTTCGGAGTCAGCAAATGTCAAGTTGGTCCCGTCCCGCCAATTTGTAGGAAAATTTAAAAAGAAGCACGCCAAAAATTGGAGAAGAAGCTTGGCCTGGGTCTTATATTTAGTATTTAGTTTTTTTTCGGTATCCATGTCTGTTGGACGTAATATAACGTAATATAAAAATAGAGCGATTACTCTCTAAAGAGAGCTGTCCTGGGATACACACTGAAGAGCACAATCGGGCTTTAAATTTTGCCTAATTCATACCTTTTGGGTACCACCGGGCATTATTTTCAGGCTGATATTTACAGTTCCTCTGCAGCTATTTTTTTTTCTTGTAAGAAAGCTAAATTTATATTTAAAAGCAGAGCTGTTCAACCCCTATACACTTATAACACTTTTGTTTTTGTTTTGCCCTGAAGAATAGACACAGATACAAATTCACACTTTGAATATAAAAAGAAAAATGTTAAAATAAGTGTTCCTGTGGCATTTTTAGTGATAGCATTTTTAAATTAATAATTTAGCGCTTTATTTAACTTTTTTGAAACTTTTTTAATGACCTGTACTGCTTTTTGAGAGAACCTTTCGATACGTAATTTTGAAGGCCTTAGAACCAGGCATGCTTAACCAACGAAACAATATCATTTCGTTACGATAATCAACGGTTATAAACGAAACGAAGTCATTTTGTTTCGTTTATTAACGTTAAGATCGTCAAATTAACGTTAATTTTACGTTCTTAACGTTAATAACGAAACGAAGTCATTGATTGATTATCGTAACGAAATGATATCGTTTCGTTCGTTAAGCATGCCTGCTTAGAACTATAGTTTAGTCATAAAAGGGGCGCAAAATTATAAATCAAGACCACTTGTTTATTTATTTATTTTTGTTATTATTTTGCAGGTATTTTTCTCGGTAATGATGGGCTCGATGAACATCGGTATGGCTTCGCCTTATATTGAGGCTTTTGGCATTGCGAAAGGAGCATGTGCTAAGGTATTTAAAATCATAGAGCAAGTGCCTACAATAAACCCAGTTGAACCAAAGGGAAAGAATTTGAACCAACCTTTGGTGCACATCGAACTACGTGACGTCAGTTTTAGGTATCCATCACGGGAAGAAGTACAAATCCTTAATAAATTGAATTTGAAAATACAACGCGGTCACACTGTAGCATTGGTTGGATCTTCGGGTTGTGGCAAATCAACGATTATTCAGCTTGTGCAGCGTTTTTATGATCCACAAGAGGGTGGCGTTTACTTTAACGATGTCGACTTGAAAGATTTAAACATCACTTGGCTGAGGGAGCGAATTGGTGTAGTCGGTCAAGAGCCCATATTATTTGGTACAACAATTTATGAAAATATTCGTTATGGCAGAGAAGATGCCACACCAGAGATGATTGCCGCAGCTGCCACAGCAGCTAATGCTTATATTTTTATAAATAAATTGCCAAAGGTATAAACTATGAGTGGTCTCGAGCTTACTGAACAATAGTTATGTATCTATTTATTTATATAGGGACTTGACACTTTAGTTGGCGAACGTGGTGCTCAGTTATCGGGTGGACAAAAGCAGAGAATCGCTATTGCACGAGCTCTTGTGAGGGATCCTCAAATATTATTGCTTGACGAAGCAACTTCGGCATTACACACAGCCAGCGAAGCGAAAGTGCAAGCGGCACTAGAAAAGGTAATTCAAAATCAGCTACAGCCATCATTTTTACTAATTGATTCTTAATCGCCTAAGTGATTAAGGTCTTTTCGTAACAAGTCATGCCAGCTTTCCCTGCTTCGCGCTAACTGACGCCAATTGCGATCACCAAGGCGTCCTCCACCTGCTCCTCCCAACTCAGTGAAGGTCTCCCCCTTTCTTTGCTTCCCAATAACGTGGGATGGCTTAAATATCTTATATTTGATAGAATTAGTGTTTCAGAGTGGACTCTCATATAGTGCATACCCAAAACACCAGGGAAAAAGATATTCACGAAATTCGTAAAGAGCTTTCATTGCCTATGGTTCCATCCTCGGCTACTTACTAGGTAGGAGTTATGTACTCCCGAGCTTTCCTCAAATAGCCTTTGTATTAAGTAGTTGGTCTGTACGCTGTTCAGTGAAATGAATTAATTTGATGCGTTTTCATTTCAAGGCAAGAAAAGGTCGTACAACCATCATCATTGCCCATCGCTTGTCAACCATACGACGAGCTGATCGCATTGTCGTAATTAACAATGGCGAAGTTGTAGAGAGTGGCACACATCACGAATTGATGGAACTTAAGTCTCAGTATTATGATTTGGTAACAGCTCAATTGGGAGACGAACTCTTAAGTGCAGACACAACCCATAACGAAAAATCTGAAACTTTTTCGCCACCAAAGATGAGGATGAGGGATTAATTGAATTCAAAGAAATCGAAGAAGATGTAATTGAGGAAAAAGAGGAAGAATCCTCACTATGGCCTATCTTAAAAATGAATAAACCCGAATGGCCGCAGCTGGTATGTGGAATACTTTCCTCGGCTATAACGGGCTTTGCTATGCCTATTTTTGCCCTTCTTTTTGGAGGGATCCTTGAAGTTTTAGCAGCCAAAGATGATCCGGAATATGTGCGTGAAAATACAAATAAATATAGTTTATATTTTTTGATAACGGGAATTATTGTAGGATTTGCAGCATTTTTACAGGTAATCGTTATTTTATTTTCATTATTATTGATTAAGCATAATGTTATTAAATTTTTAAATGCGTAGATATTCATGTTCGGTATTGCGGGTGAAAAGTTAACCGAGCGTCTTAGAGGACTACTGTTTGAATCGATTCTGAAGCAAGATATCGCGTGGTTTGACGACAAAGTTAACAGTACGGGTAGTCTTTGCGCGAGGCTTTCGGGTGATGCTGCTGCTGTTCAAGGTGTAAGTATTCGTCAGAACTCTTGTATAACGTTATTCTATTTACGAAGACCGCACAGTGGTTCAAGAGCGGAAAAATTTATATATATAGGATATAGTAAAACTGTGCTTGCCATATTTTTTCTGATTAGCTGATTGTATGGGTGTTTGGAGCCACGAATTGAAGCTTAATCGCCTAGGCGACTTAGCCATTGCGAAGCATGTCACACCAGCTATCTCTGTTTCGACATTATTTTTTTCAGACAACAATACATGTCACATACGTAAGAATTTGATGAAAATTCGAAGCTGTTAAAATGAGGCAGAAATTAGAAAAGCTTCTTACTTGAACAATTGCATGTATTGTCATAAGCCACCTTATATACCACCTATATAGTTTATAATATGTGAAGGTGGCTTATGACTCAAAAAAGAAATTGTGAGAAACAGCTGTTTTTTTTAAGTCATGAACCGGGTCACATATACCAGTCGATCTCTACAAAATTGGGAAAAAACTTCTTACTGAACAATTAGTTGTAATCTCTACAATTTTTTGGACAAGAATATACGCATACGTAAGCATATTAGGTGAAGTTTGAAGCTTCTATCTGCTAAATTACGAAACGCTTCTGATCTGAGCAATCGGTTGTATCGGGTGTAAACTATATACACTAGGATGATCCTTATGCGGGTGCAAGCTTTTTTTATTTTTTGGCGGGGCACCATCTCAATTGATTCTCTATTCTGAGAAACTATTTCAATATTTTTTTTAATTTTTTGAAGAATATTTAGAGAGCGTTACCTAGGATTGAATTTTAATTGGTTGTTGTTGTAGTGATAAGGCCACTCCTGGAAGGCCTTCGGGAGTGTTATCGATATTGATGGTCCCTTGCCGGATCCAATACGTTCCGGTAACAAGCACCATAAAGGTACTAGCCCCACCATCTCGGGAACGATTTGATATGACCACATGAAACCTTCTAGGCCATACCGCCCTCCCACCCCGTAGATCCATCAGGTGTTTGGGGTCGCCAGAGCCTCGGCAGTTAATGAAACAGGATTCGCGACGGATAGGTGAGGTAGACAATTGGGTTGGAGAAGATATATATTGCGCTGGCAACCCCTTGAATCAATTTGGTATTTTAGTCGCCTCTTACGACAGGCATACCTAACGCGGGTATATTCTAAGACACTTAACCCGCTGGGATCAATTTTAGTTGGTCATTTCCATGTGTGACGCATCGTCCTTTTAAGGTACTATTTTTTCAAGTAACTTGTCACGATTTTTTCGTCCCAAAATAACTTAAATGATCTTTAAGGTTAAGAAAATTAACCTTTTGGAAAACCTGCATTAAATATTTATTTTGGGTTTTTTCCTCTTTTATCCGTTCAATAAAGTTGTGCTGAGCATGGACGTTAAATTAAAATATTATTGAGGAATTTCAGATTTTTTAAAGAATTCTGTGCAACTGACAAGAGGGCATTTCCATAATTTCAACGATAAAGGTCGTGCGGCAAGAGGAACAAATCTTATCTGATTTTTCTACATATTTGTTGCAGAATATAAAAGTTGATTTGATTTATTCCTACTTTTTGTATATATTACAGGATATAAAATACATATTTCCATTACTCCGAAGAAGTTTGAGTCTAAATTTTAAACGTTCATCGGTTTAAGCACTTTTTGAAACTTTTTCGAACTAAATTCGAAACCTCTCATTTAATACTGCGTTTTTTTAATTTTAAACTTATTTGAACAATAAGTCTCAAAATCTAAATAAATAAAAATAAGTCTTAAATCTCAAAGTTGTTTTAGAACAAAACCAAAAAATATTAAAAATATAAAAGCAGAAATTTATAGATTCTTCTGGATTTAAAACAAAATCCATGGGTTTTAAACTTGTGGCTGAACATTTAAAATAAAAAATTTCATTTATTAAAGATGATTCAAGTCATAGATTCTTTTTCTAAACATTTTGATAAACTTATATTTTTTTAATTTAAACCTAGCTCTGTGAACCCATTTCACGAAGACCGGTATAATCTATATTTTAAACGAAAATGGGTTTGTCATATTTGTAGTACAAAAAAGTATACGTCATCAGTATTTTTGAGTAAAGAATGATTTGACGGGGTGCCCCGTTAACTCTTTAAAAGTCGAAAAATAAGGACCGCCCTAATAAATACGACCAATTTTTTCAGAGAAGAATACGTGCCATAAACAAAAGCATCTGGTGAAATTTGAAGCTTATATCACTAATAAGATACCTAAATATATCCGCTCACAAAATTTTTTTAAGATATCTTAAAAATTGAGGGACTAATTTGCGTTCAAACAGACAGACGGACATGGTTAAATCAAACCAGATTTTTAACCTTATCAATTCGGTTTATTTATTGGTGGGTCTATATCCTTTCCTTTAAGGACTTACAACTTTGAGATTCGTGTCCCCTAATATACCGTTTCATTTTCACGTATAATCATGATTGAATAAAGAAGCGAACAAGTGCGCCGACGACTCCTTCATTCTGAAATTGAAATAAGAGTGGGAGATGAAAATAGTAATACTATTAACTGTCAAACCTAAACAAGAGCGGCCATTTTTCGTTGCCGCCAAAATCGCACAACTCCTTCGAGTACTCCAAAAACTCAGATATGTTTCTTATACGCCGAATAAGAACTTAATTTCATTTCTACTCAGTTCAAAGTTAAACCAAACCTTTGAAAACGAAGTGAAATTTATATTTTTTTGTTTGTTTAATGGTGTGTTCAATTTAAAACTTAATATTTAAAACTAATTCATGAGCTTAACACCGGCTTATAATAATTGAACATTCAATTGAATTCATTTATTATATTTGTTTAAGATAAACTGAAAAGAAAAAAACATTTACTAGCATATTGCGATGGTACCATTTCGAAAAATGCCACGTAATCATCTTCAGGCAATTTCGTAATGTTATCAAAGGTTTCACCGAGATTCGAACAGCGAATCTCACACGGTGAAACTGCAGTTGCCTTAACCACTAGCCTATCCTGCTTGTATTTGTTTTCTTGCTTATTTCAGTTACCTCATATTTACACTTACAATCCAATGGAGACATTCTGTCCCTATATTAATTTGTGTGTTACGTAAATTTATTTTGTTAACTGCTTAAGCAAAAATGTTCCCAAGTGTTTGAACGGAAACGATAGATTATCATGAATGTAAAAGGTATTAATGCATTCTTGCCATATACTCCTTGTAACTTTATAAAAAAAAATATGTTACTTTTTTGCTAAATATTATTAACTAAGTAATTCGTAATATGTATGTTACATGTTTTATCCTTTCCAGGCAACTGGCCAGCGCATTGGAACCATTGTACAGTCAGTTTCTACTATAATATTGGGCATTGGCGTGTCCATGTACTATGAGTGGAGTTTGAGCTTATTGGCTTTAGCATTCTCTCCGCTTATTTTGATTGCCTCGTATTTTCAGCGAAAAGTTATGGCTCAGGAAAATATGGGGACTGCTAAAAGTATGGAAAATTGTACAAAGGTTTGTATTATAATAACTTGGTTTAGTAGGCATCAGAGCCCTTTTGAAATGTTTATTTTAGGAATTAAATAACATTCAATAAGAAGTAATTTTAACTATTTATCGAATCAAAGCCTTAATTTGTGAAAATGTATTGCTTCCACAAATGGATCGTTTCATTTGGATATACATAAAACGAAAAAAAATTGCAATAAACTAAATTTCATATCGTTAGCTTAATTAACAAAGCCCTAATAAACAAATTTTTTCGAAACTGCGTTTTTCTAGATAGATATTAAAATACGTCCCCAGTAAAAATTTCAAGTGTTAGAACCAAGGTAGTTATGTCATTTCTACGTGTAGTGAGTGCGACAAAAAGAAATTTGTTTTTCGGTAAGGGCCTATGTAAATTAAGGTATGCACCCTTTAAACCTCAAAACAATATTTAATTCAACATCATTCTCTAAATATTCTTCAACTTTCTATAAATTTTGAGAACCTTGGTGAAATTTTGAGAGCTTAAATGAGTTGAATTTGCCTTAAACAGTACAAAATATTGGGCAATTGCTAAACAAATCGCTTTCGTTAGAAGGGATAATTTAATAACAATATTCTCAAGTTATATTTCATGCTGTTATTCTTGTTCTCAATAAGAATCAGTAGTTTCATTGTCATAAGAAGATGCTCTTGAAACATACAGTTTGATTATTAATTTTTGTAAAAATTACAGGCTTAAATTTGTTGAGGTGTTGTGGTTTTCTTGTGATCATCCAGATGGCTCTTTGACATTAAACCGATTATAAGATATACAATATCACATCAAGTCTAAAAAGTATTTATTAAGGGCAGTATGCATTTCAAAAAAACCAAGAAATCCATATATAAAAACTGTTTCTTTAAATCATGATTACACTGTGATAGTTGATTTCATGAACGGAGATAACGTGTTTGCCCTATTTTGGATATAAGGAATGGAACTGTATTATTAGTTGTTTATGCTTCGTCCACCCCCTTATACACATTTTTTGTTTCGTTTTTCCTCTACCAAATGTTTTTCAGGTATTTTCTGGGTTTAAGCTTTTGATTTGTTGTTTCCAAAACGTTTGAGCTTCTTAAGTGGAAATTCCAAAAACTTCCAGTCCAAAGGGCAACCATTTGCTATTTTTATGCCTATATATTAGACTGGGTCGATTTATTAACCGATATCGCGCCATCGATTTTTCGATAGTATTTGGGCTCAGGAAAAAAAAGTTCCACTATGCATACCCAAAAAAATAATTTTGTTACAAAAATTGTGGCACATAGTACTAAACGATAAAAATTGTCATAGTACTATTTATATTGTAGTCCTACTATTTATATTGTATTCCTACAATATAAATTGTGTGATAACAATTTTAATGGTTTAGTACTACCACAACTTTAGATACAATAAAATTTTTTGTAGAATAGTTAAAATAACATTAAAATCTTTGTAGTTACATATCTACTTTAATTTAAATATCAATGTTTAAAGATTAAAACATAAAATTCATATTTCATTCACGAAAACTTAGTTATTCCTTTTAAATAGATAATAATAAAAATAATTCTCAAAAAGTTACAATGTTCAAGCTTTTTCCGCTCTTCTTAAGTTATCCATAACAGTCTTTTAGATAAAGTAGAATACGTGTACGTTCAGTTTAAAACAAAAAACCAAAAATAAGGTTAAACCAGAATCTATTCTAAATCTCTTCAAGCATACTTTTTTTAACATCGTTTTAGCCACAAGGTTTCAGTTTAATACCTAAATTTTATTTATTCAGAAATCTCTTTCTCAGAGAACTTAATATTAATAAATAGGTTCATATAGTATAAATAAATATACATTAAATTTTCTCCAGAAAAAGTAGACACACTTAACTTCTAAAAAAATATACAGCGTAGTAAAAGATTTTAAAGCGTATTTTAAATTATCCATAACAGTCTTTACAAAAATTACATACCGTTTGCATGAACCTTTTTGCAAAACATATTTTATAAAATGACTTGAATTTAAGGATAGAATGTGTTTAAAACACCTATGTCTCAAATTTCCTTAAAGAGGTCATTAATTTTTCTTAGCCTAAACATGTTTTTTTACTAGAATATGTATATATGTGTACAAACATACATTTGGTGTATTCACGAGAGCCTGCTTATCAGGTTATCTTTTTATGTGCTTATATTTCGAACACAGTTTACAAAAACAAAATACACTGGGGAGAAATAATTTTTAAACAGATAACTTTATATGCAGACTGTCGTGAATTGCCCAATTGTATTAATAGAATTTCGGTCTCATATATAAATTTCCATTTGGAGAACGATGTATATGTAAAGGTGACTTGTAAAATTCGGACGGCTGTAGAATTGTAAAATTACTTTCTTTCAGTGAAACCAAATATGACTGGAAGTGTTAAGAAAAACATTCAATTTTGTGCTTGATGCAAAGAAAACCTACTTCGTAACTTTCTAGTAAAATTATGTCCTTAATCTCGAAAATATCTAAAGTTTTGGAAAGTAAAAAATAACTCAGTTTGTGCAAAGTACTTTTTATAGTGATTCTATTTGTAAAATTATACGAACTATTTACAGCTATATTTTGTGAAAGAAATTCAATATTCGAAACATTGCTTATAAAATAAAAAAATAAATGTAAGGCGCGATAACCTCCGAAGAGATCTAATGCCGAGCTTCTCTTCCAATTTGCGTCGTGCTCCTCTTGATTTTCCCTACAAATTGGCCGGACGGGACCTACATGTTTTATGCCGACTCCGAACGGCATCTGCAAGGCAGATGAGTTTTCACTGAGAGCTTTTCATGGCAGAAATACACTCGGAGCGCTTGCCAGTCACTGCCGAGGGGCGACCCCGCTTAGAAAAGTTCTATTCTAATTGAAAAACCTTATTTCTAAAATTTTGATGTTGCTTTGCCCGGGAGTTGAACCCAGGGAATACGGTGTGATAGGCGGAGCACGCTACCATCACACCACGGTGGCCGCCGTTACTGAAATATGTCTTACTTAAAATTGTGCTGTTATTAACAAATCCTGTTGTACACTTATCTTCAAAACCTTTTTCGAGCAATACTCTATTAGAGAATTTAAATAAAGATTTAGTTGCAATTGAAATGCTCGTATTTTTTCTCGATGTTATTGAATTCATGTATGTTTTTAATGCCCTGTATTTAGATTCGAATTTAAAGCACCATAGATTTTTAATGGTCCAACATTTTTTATAAATTTTGGGTAGTGAATCAGGAAATGAAATTTGAGTTTTAATGAAGATCTAAAAAGTTCAATGTAAAGCCTATGGTGTTTCTCGATTTTTTCCTGCATTTCGTTTAAAAGATTGTCATCAAATTCTGTCCTGAGCAATAAATCTAATATTGGAATTAATAGACATAGCAATTGCCAATGCTTGTTATCTGTTGAAATTAAATCACCTATCATTAGTGGAGCAGACATGCTTAATTTACTTCTTTTTAAATGAGAAATGTTTATATTAGGAGATATATTACCAATTTCGGTTTCGCCATATTGAAATATACTCTTTCTTGAATTCAAAGTAGCTGTATCTAAGAATTTTTTTGTTTCAATAAAATGAAGCAAGATCTTACAGATGTCATAGTGGCAAATTCCTTCGAAAACATCATGCATGATGTCTCCATACATATTTTGAATAACATGAAAGGAGCTTATGGAATTATAAATATATTCCTCTGATATACCAGATAATTTAATTCGCTTTTCGTATGTCTCATTTAAATGTAATCCTTGCATATAGTTTAATTCTGTTCGAAGCTTATCCTCACTTTCGCGTACCACGTAAGAATATTCTGTCTTGTTATATAAGCAACGCCTGCAGTAAAATATTGAAGAAAAACTTTTTGTGAAGCCGAGAACACTATTCTGCCCTAAAGTATCCCCAGTGATAAGCATTAGTACAAAGAAATATCGTCTTTCTGTGCCATTTACTTTAATACATATAACATTCTCCTCTAGATCTTTTATTTCTTCCACTAAAAATTTTAGAGAGGCTTCATTTCCGTGGTTTTATATCTACTTTTAAAAAAGAGAGCTGGAAATATATTTTCCAGTGAAGAAAGATGGTGCTCAGGTATTGAAGGAAAAGTATAATAGAAAGCAGCAACAGATTGATCTCCTTTATGAGAGCCTAGAGGGTAATTCATTTCGAAGTCATCAAAATAAATAATATAGGTAATGACATCTTTGTTCGGAAAAACTTAATTTTTTCATTCCATAATGCCCTTTTCAAATACTGCTCAATTTTTCTTCACTTTATAAGTAATGCATAAAGTACCTTTCAGAACGTAGTAGCTCAAAAAACTTTTTTATCTGACATTTTATTGGCATGATAGTACCTTTGCTTCGCTTTTCCATGAAAACTATTTCATATTTCGAAATAAGGGTTGGACTCTATTATCAATTTCGAATTCTTTACCATCTTCCTAAGCATATTTATCTCTAAGAACTTTAGCAACTTATGAAAAGTTTTAAATTTATAAAATGGATCTTTTAGGAATGATCGTTGTTGAGTACATCTTTCTCTAAAAAGGTCGCTATTGGTAAAAATAAAAGTTCAGTTAAATCATTCACAAGCATTTCTATATCTTTTCTGGTAAAATTTGATTTGCTGTGCAATTTAGTAAGAAATTTTAGAACAATATTTTCAAAAAAATCTGTTGAAAATATAGTTTCACTGGGAAATTCTGCTTGACTTATACTTTGAGTATCTATAGTTTCATTGATGTTATTCAATGAGTTATTGCTTATCAATGAATTAACCGAATGAGAAATACATGTATGCGCGTTTTTAAAATGTTTTTTAAAGTGGCTTTAGCCCTTAAAATGGTGACTACAATGTACACACAAGAAGGTGCTTGAAGATGTCAAATTATGTATAAACTTTAAAGTGAATTGCAAGAAAATCCACATTTTGAAAAACTTGTTGACACACAAAGCACGATACCATATTGAATTATTATACATATGCACATACATATATGTACGCTTATTAACAAAGTTTTCTTATCATATTATTTAAGATCGTTAATTAAACACAGTACATTTGGAGATACCTTGTCGTCTTCTAAATTTATCGAATAAAAATACTTTTGAACAAACAACCTGTTGAAGACATGATCCAATTTTCGGACTAAGTCCGCCCCCCTCCGTCTGGCAACACCCGGCCAATGCGACCAAGCGCAGGCAGTGCAGCTCAACTGCCAACCACCACCGCTCTCACTCTCATTTTTTTAGTTTAGTAAAAAACCATTGTTTACTATATAGTTTGGCAGCATAATTCGAGGTTATGTTGCGAATAGAGTGAAAGGCACTCGCAGGCCGTGAAAATAGGCACTCGAATGGAGTGGAATGAAGAACAGTAGGAAGACCAGAGTTGCATTGGATCAATCATTGCATCAATATTAAACATAAATTTAGAAAAAATAATTAAATACTTGAGTATAAGCAAACATTTTCTTTCAATTACTGCAATTAAGGTGTCCTAGATGCTATTTATTCCAAAATTATAACATTTTATGTCTGTTTAAAAATTTAACTTCAACTTCCCTAAGATTTCCGTAATATGGCCATTAGTGACGTTTGTGTGTGTGTGCAAATTTTGAGCGATCAGCTGTTAGTTGCGCTACTTGGTAAAGTTTACAATGGTAAAAACTACCCGCCGTTACGCATCGTGCCAGCACCGCTCGCTTCAGTTTTTATTTTATCGCCTGCCCGCCGTCGCGCATATCTTCCATTTTAATTTTGTTTTCAATAATAATTAAATTCTTTTTATAACTTTGTTTACATTTTAAAAAATTTGTAATTTGAGTGAATTCTAAACACAGATAAATATTTGAATAAAGTGCCTAGTGCTAAAATTATACACAACCAAAATTCTAAGCTATCACTGGGGTATTTCAAATTCAGCACATGAAATGTCTTAAAACACGTATCAAACGCACTTAAAAAACAAGACATCTCATACTTGATTTCATCAAAGTAAACATAAAATTTAGCGTCACATAAATTATAGCCAACTGTAATAATTACTGGTTGTAAGGTCTCACCGTGATTATAGAGGGAAGTCTTCAGCTTGTTTAAACAGTTTTCAACATCATTTGCGTACATGGCTGCAGTTTAAATATGGTCAATTTTCAATGTCTTCCAGGAAAGTCGTATCAACAGATATTGTATCGCAGGCTTTAGCATCCGCATATCCCTTAAATAAAAAAGTTTTATTTTGTTACCGAATAAAATTCTAATTTTATGTTTGTACTTACATTTGCGATTTTCCATTGCTGAAGCTTGAAACGAAACTCCACTTTTTCTCCTAATTTACGTTCACGGAATAAGTATGTCAAGTCCTGCTCTTCCAAATATCTTAGCCGTTTAAGTGTAATAGGTTCGTCTACAATTCGTCAAAATATTACACATTTAATAAGTTTTAATTATTTCTTTTACAAACTACAATCGATGCATGTAATTATTTCCACACTTTTTATGTGAGCAATAAAACAACAACACAACCAAATCCAAATAACAGAACGGTTGCATGACGCTGTTTCAGCAGCATATTTGTTAATTTACAAAACTAATTATTAATAAACTTATCTTGTAAAATTTGCAAAATGTCGCTGAATCCCCAAGTTTCTAATAAAGATTCTAGTCCGTCCTTTTCAGAAGATTCTAAAATATTCTTTTCCATTGTTGTAATTTTGCACACAATACTCACGCACGACCGGCTTCCTCAAAGTTTTCAACGAACTGATTGCAATGAGCGTCGGCTTCTATTATTGCAATCGTTTATTTTTTAACTGCTGTATCAATGGTTACTTTAACACAAGGAATAGTAGTGACACAATTTTCCTTTGTCCAAATACCTTTTAAAATAGTTAAAAAGCAACGCCAATTTCAGGGACAAATATTTTAACCGATTAGTACTGGTATAATTAACCCAGGTTTATGGTTGGTTTAACGATTTTTTGAAATGAACAATTTCATAGTAAAATTAACCAAATAAGATCAGTTAAATCACACTAACAAAATAACGTTAGAAAAAAAATTCGATTTAAGTAGGTTAATTTTACACACGAAATAGTAAGCGAAGAAAGCAGCAATTTTTGATTTTATTAATTCTACTATATTTATTCGTAAGAAAAAAAACAACAAAATATAAAGAAAAATTTAACTTTTTCCAATAGTTAATATAACAAGATAAAATTGTTTAAATTACAACAACAAATTATACAGAGTATGCACTAACCGAAAAAAAATTGTTAATTTGACCAACGTTTGCAGTTAGCTGAACATTTTTGCAACAACAATTTGCATTGTAGTAAAATTAACCACGGAAATTGTTAGATTTAACCAATGTTATTTTTCTGGGTGTATGTCAAATTGATAAGTTCTGTCAAGTATCGTGTTTTGTAAAAAAGAAAAAAAGGTAGGTTGGATATCATTTTTAAGCCATTAGAACCTATTAAAAAATTGCGCGGCGAAACGAAACGAAATCATTTCGTTACGTTAATTTTGAGTTTTAAAGAAGGAATGGGATAATTGTATTACATTTTTTTAACAAGGGTTTTAGAAAAAAATTAGGACTAAAGTATGTCATAAGTATTTAAAGCTACTGATAATTGTAACGAAAATTGTAAGGTAACCGCAATTAGCATTTTTAATTTAATAATGAGAGTTTCACTTTCCTATATATATACATACATAGCTTGCTGTTGAAGTTGTCTCGAATATACGCACAGTCGCTTCGTTAGGCAGAGAAGAGATGTTCTATCACCAATACATGGATACTGTTAGTCCTGCAATTGCTGTAAGTCATTCAAAGTAATATGATTTTATTCGCCCAACATTGTTAAATGTATCTCTTATGTGTTATCATTTTAGCAAGCTAAAAAGAATACCCATTTCCGTGGTCTTGTCTATGGTATGGCGAGATCCCTTATGTTCTTCGCATATGCAGCTTGTATGTATTACGGTTGTTGGTGTGTGGTACACAAAGGTATGGAATTCGGCAATGTTTTCAAGTAAGTGTTCGAAATTGAACTTTAGTGACTAATTCTGCAATATCCGGCATCCTCACACACTGCTTCTTATTAAAATTGTATAATTGTATGTTTACTTTAGGGTCTCACAAGCTTTAATAATGGGCACCACTTCAATAGCCAATGCTTTAGCCTTTGCCCCAAATTTCCAAAAGGGCATTACAGCGGCAAAGAATATATTTTTGTTACTCAGCCGTGTTCCGAAAATTGGCGATAAGCCTGGAGTTTCGAAAGACCTTTGGTATGCGGAAGGAAAGGTTGATTTTACTGAAGTCCAATTTAGTTATCCTACACGTGCGGAAATTCAAGTACTTCGAGGTATACAACTTAGTGTGGAAAAAGGTCTAAAAGTAGCATTAGTCGGTTCATCCGGTTGTGGCAAGTCGACGTGTATTCAGCTACTACAACGGTTTTATGATGTTGATGGGGGTTCAGTGTCCATCGATTGTATCGATTTACGTAATTTATCGATAGCAAATCTTCGTCGTCAACTAGGTATTGTGTCACAGGAACCCACCTTATTCGACAGAAGCATTAAACAAAACATCGCATATGGTGATAATAAACGAGAAGTAACTGAGCAGGAGATAATTGCATCAGCTAAAAAAGCGAATATACACAATTTTATTGCAACGTTACCATTGGTAAGATACTCCCCATAAGTTAACCTTTGGATATATTCATTTAGTTCGACCATATATGTAATGACTACCACTACGACAGGATACAATTAGGACTTTGTTCGAAACATTTAACAGTTTGAAACTTAGAAAGGTATTGAGGAGTTTATAATATCAAGGGGAAGCTAGACTGCTGTAGTCTTTGGGAAGCTGGCCAACGTAGTGCATATTGATTCCCTCGTTTATCAAATTGTTATCGTTCGGATAGAACAGCTAAACATATTGTAACGAATTTAGTGAAACTCCGCTTATTTTACACCTTCTACTAACGTTCGTATCGCTAAATTGTTGAATAAATAACTCCAATATTCAATTATACAAAATGGTCTTTATTATACTACTTTGAAAGTAGAATAACACTTATACTTCGCAACCAATAGCGTGCTTAAATCAAACTGATTACGGACTACTCAGCTTCTGTTGCTTTTATACTCTCTGCCCAAATGTCTAGACGTTTCTTCTTCTAGAATTCTCTACCTGGTCACTAGCCATACGCGCGTGTATTTGTAGTGTGTAACCATATGCGTGTGTATATGTGAGTGAAGTAGTAGCTGATGATGACATGCGTTTGTGAGTATCTCTCTGCTGCTTGTATGTATGTGTGTACATGATGATTAATTTGTTTACGTACATACAAGTGTGGCAGCTTGCTTTATTGTTGTTGTGGCTTTATTTACTTAGTATCAGATTAGTGATGTGAGTTACACTTAGTGTTACTAATATTCCTCACAATATGAATTCTTGTTGATAGACGGGATGATTCCACTATAATTTTTTGTTTGGGATTTTGATGTTGGGACGAGAGCGTATTGTTCTTCTATTGACAAATGAGTCCCTTGATGGCGATAGTCGCCGCGAAATAAATGAACATAAAGTTCATTCGAGGTTTGTTTTGACTCGTACTGCTTTATTGACTTCGAGTCAGTTTTGCGACACAATTAAAACGCATTCGACACAAAATGGTCATCTTGCCAGTTCTACGCAGTTTTGATGCTTCATCGTGCTTGCGTCATTATTAAATTTTTAACTTAATTATATGGACTTAAGAGTTCTCAAATTGCAGGGTTACGAAACGCGCATGGGTGAAAAGGGAACGCAATTGTCGGGTGGCCAAAAGCAGCGCATTGCGATTGCTCGAGCAATGGTTAGAAATCCGAAAATCTTACTGCTCGATGAAGCTACTTCCGCTCTTGATGCTGAAAGTGAGAAGGTAAAAAGTTTTATTTTCTATTTATTTATATATACAAATTATGCATTTTTCGATTATTTTTTATTTACTTTTAGACTGTTCAAGAAGCTTTAGATGCGGCTAGCGAAGGACGTACCACGATCACTATTGCTCATAGGCTATCGACAATTGTTGATTCTAATGTCATATATGTGCTTGATAATGGTCATGTTGCGGAAAGCGGTTCACATAAAGAACTATTGAAATTGCGTGGTATCTATTACACCCTGTGGAAGTTACAAACTGGCTGTTAGTTATGGTTAAGGCATCGAGTCCCGGAATCCCGATCCCGAGACACCCGAGTCATTTTGCCATCCCAAAACCCCGGGATTACGTTGAGTAAAATCCCGGGATTACGGAGTTCCTCCGTGAGCTCATATTTCAAACTAAAATATCTTTAAGTGGTTTCTTTTTGCAAGTTTTAATTTCAAATGCGCAGGAAATCCCCCTTTCCTTGTAAAGTACAGCTTCTTTAGAAGTAACAAATTTCAATCATCTTATATCAAAACAAAGACATTATTCTATCCGATAGATCTCTAGATGTTCATCTGCCGGTTACAAGTTAAGATATTACATTTTAAATATTACTTTAGATCATGGATATCCAAAACCTGAAAGTGATTGTCCTTTCGCATAGGCAGTTGGCGCACAATTGTGCTATGGGATGCAGACACCTGCTATAGATGATTTAATAGTTTAAGGATATTTTTTTAAATAAACAAGTATTTTGAATTAGCTGAACGTTTATATGGATACTCTAAAGCGAAAATCGTAAATTTACTACCAAAATGATAGGCAACACTTTAACCACTATAAATGTGTAATTGTTGAATTATACGAAAAAAATGTGTAATACTTTAGATATTATATGCATAAAATTGTACGCACCAGTTGGCTTATATTTACACCCCAAGAGCGTGATTTTAAACACTAAGGGCCTCATTTTTTGTAGCGAAAAAATAGTGTTGTTGTTGTTGTAGCAGTGCTTCGCCCCACCTAATAGATGCGACCGATCACAAATTGTCATTAATATCCTCTAACGGGAGTCCAAGGAAACTTGCTTTGTCAACAGGGGTGGACCGTACTGAAAGTGGTATTAGAGGCGTTGGTTCCACATTACATTTAAAGAGATGGTTGGTGTCATGTGGGGACACATTGCAAGCGGGGCATACATTTTGTATGTCGGGGTTGATTCTGGATAGGTCAGAATTTAGCCTGTTACAGTATCCAGAACGAAGTTGAGCTGGAGTGACTCGCGTTTCCCTGGAGAGTATGCGTTCCTCTTCCGCAAGTTTTGGGTACTGTTTTTTTGAGTACTGGATTCACCGGGAAATTCCTGGCATAAAGATCCGACGCCTGTTTGTGGAGTTCACTGAGGACCTGCTTGTGTTTTTTTGCTTCACACGGCTGAGTTCTCAGGTGCCGTATTTCCTCAAAATGCTTACGGAGATGACTCTTTAAGCCCTAGGCGGTGTTGGCTCATCAATCAGATGTCTGTTGGGATGCCCAGGCTGCTGAGTATTCAACAGGAAGTGTTTGGTTAGCATCTCATTTCTCTCCTTGATGGGGAGTATTCTCGCCTCATTATGTAGATGGTGTTCTGGGGACATACGAAGGCAGCCCGTGGCGGTTCTGAGAGCAGTATTTTGGCAGGCCTGTAGCTTCTTCCAGTGAGTAGTTTTTTAGGCTTGGCGACCATATAGGGGACGCGTAGCATGCAATCGGCTGGCCAATTGCTTTGTATGTGGTAATGAGGGTTTCTTTGTCTTTTTCCCAAGTACTGCCAGCAAGGGATTTGAGGATTTTATTACGGCTCTGGATTTTCGGTACAATTGCGGCTGCATGCTCACCAAAATGTAGATCCTGATCAAACGTCACATCCAAGATTTTGGGGCGTAGGGCAGTCGGTAGCGTAGTGCCATCGACGTGGATGTTCAAAATGGTCGACATTTGGGACGTCCATGTTGTAAATAAGGTCGCGGAGGATTTAGTCGGTGATAATGCCAGGTTTCGTGAGGCGAAAAAACTGGAGAGATCAGGGAAGTAGCTGTTTATTCTGTTGCAAAGCTCATCGATCTGTGGGACTGGGCCTGTGGCCATTATTGTGCAGTCATCGGCGTATTAAACGATAGTAACTCCTTCTGGTGGCGAAGGTAGCTTTGAAATGTAGAAGTTACACAAAAGTGGGGATAAGATTAGTTCTTCTTGGTTTAAATGATTTGTTTCTAATTGCACCGATGCCTGCCGACCCGGGCCGTAGAGAGAAAATCCGGGCCCGTGACTAAACAATTTACGGGCCCCCTATAAAAAATCAACTAATACATTTAATTGATTTGAATTAATGACGCCTCATTCATGAATCATTATTGATGTATTACATCAAAACAAAATTTTTGCAACATCAACTAAATGATTTTTGGACTAAGAGCTGAAAATAAAATTAACACAGGATATTTACTATTTAAACTGTTTTATTGTAACGTAGAAACAAAATTCTCTTTTAACAGCCACGTACTGTTTTAAATATGTAATCTTTCCTAGTTATTTGGTAACATTTTAGTACATTTCCGATAAATTGAATGATGATTATAAATTTTAGTTATTCAATATAGAAAGTTCGGAAAGTTCGGAGTGGCTTTACTTGCTTTTACGCTGCAAAATTTTTATAATAATATCAAAATTTAACTGTCTTGCCAAAATGATTCTTGAAAGGACGCTGAAGGAACGTTCTGCACTAGCTAGAGTGACAGGTATAGTGCAAAAGATACGTAAAGTAACACAAATTTTGGGGAAAATTGTATACAGATTTTGAACATATGTAGATGGCATTTAGCAATTCCAATGATGACAGACCTTTATCGAAATTTCCTTCGTAAATAGGTTTCAAGTAAATTATTTCACATTCTAAGCTTTGAGAAATATCCGACTTGTATTTTTCGACAAATTTTGCTGCGCTCGCCCGAACCGTAGTTTTATCCATGTTTTCAAATTGGCACAAAGAGGAAAACAACTTACTCGTTCAAATTTCTCATAGCTGCAAATCGTTCAGTAATACCAGTGATTACTGAGTCTACGATTACTGTCTTGACCGGACGCAGCGCTCGGACAAGTATTTAGTTCAACCAAAATGAAATGAAAAGAAAAGTGCAGTATTAATATTTAATATTAATAGTTACTTTATTTTCATTTTGTCAAATTCAATAATTAATATATATATATATGTATGTATTTAACAGATTACCTCTAATTGCTGGATCTGGCTGGAACACGTCTCGCTGCGTTGAAGTTTTAAAACAAGTGCCCGAATGCAGGATTTGATCTTGCCAATTTTACCGGTCGAACTGTTTATTTCTTCCAGCGATGATTTAACATAGCTAGCATAAAGTTCGACCGCTAATGTTAACTAAACAATTACGAGGGCGACCGGCGAAGTTTAAAAGTTTTAGCTCTAGGCCTAAACATGCCGGCCCCCTTGCGAGACGCAAGGTAATTACCAAAGGACGTATTCCAACCACGAGTTCCAGGAGTTGCTTAAAACTAAAGATAAAACTATCTCTAGCTCCGGTCCCAATGCAGTCACCTAAAGTCTAGAGGAAAGGAGGAAATTAAATAATAAACGTGGCAAATTTTCAATGGTGCAATAAGTTTTATTATTTAAATTCAATTCATCGTATCTTATCAGAATTTCATTACAAGTTTATACGATACTCTACAATA
>JARSSU010004783.1:0-10773 GCA_029619165.1 Eurosta solidaginis | reverse complement strand
TCGTGCAAGAGATATAGTCATTCCACGAGGCGAGTTGTAACATGAGCGCCTAGTATTTCATATAGCTCCTTGGATGGTAGTGCCGTTCTAACTCCATCAAATGTTACTACTGTCTCTGAGTCATACCTTATTGATAACTTTCAATGTATAGAACTAGTACAAATTAATAGGTTTTTAAACTTACTAGACAGGGTCTTATATCTAATATTTGTAAGCTACAATGTTAATCATAAGCTCTCGATAGCAGCTAGTTACATCTCCCCTCCAAATCAACATCATAGCCCATTGATGCTGGAGCTTGAGTTGTATCAATATTTCGAACTACCAACATGTGATAATAGAACGACCTTTAACTACTCGCGATGTAATTTTGATGGGTTAAACATTTTGTTTGATTTGAATTTGGACCATCTTTTTGGAAATGCAGATTTAACTGGTTGTTATGATATTTTTAAGTCAACAATTTATGACATCTGTGTGAATACATCCCTGTTCATAGAGCAACAAAAAATAAACGTCCGTTGTTCTCCAAAGAACTCAAATGGTTAAGGAATTTAAAGAATAAGTTCTATAAAAAGCATAAACGCTCTACCAAAGCCAATGTTCGTGAGCGCTACATATTTTACAGAGCTGAATTTAATAAGCTCAATAGATTTTTGTATTGGCGGTACATTCATAATATTGAGAGCAGTATTAAATGTAACCCTAAATTTTTTGGAGCTACATTAAGTCGAAAAAGAATTGTTCGGATATTCCGACATCAGTGCAGCTTCGAGGTGTTTTCGGCCAACTCAATTTCGGAAGCGGCTGACTTATTCGCTGAATTAATTTCCTCGAATTTCGTTACGGATAATAGTAGTGGGGTTTCGTCTGAATATCTGCCAATTGTAAATACTTCCATCAATTTCGGGAAGCTATGCTTAACTGACTTGGAGATAGCTAATGGTATTGAATAGCTAAAGATGTCAACCACAACTGACGCAGATGGTCTCTCGGCTGTCCTGTTGAAAAGATGTTCATCTTTGATTGTTCCTTTAAGGCACATATTTAATATGTGACTATCTGCCGGAGTTTTTATTGATGCATGGAAATTGACGTTTCTTACGCCTATCCTATCGAAAATTATAGGCCGATATCCAAACTTACCACGGTGTCAAAGCTATTTGAGTGCATACTTAGTTAAGAATCAAATCTACTTCTCCGTGAAACATCTACTATGTCCGCAGCAGCATGGGTTCGTTGCGGGTAGATCTACCATAACTAATCTGGCTGTTTTTACGGAATACTGTTTGGATTCCTCTCAAAAGCCCTACCAAATCGAAGGCTTTCGATAGGGTATCGCATGGAATACTACTGGCAAAACTTGAAAGCTTGGGCTTTCACTCTGAGTTTTTGAAGTGGATCTCTTCTTACTTAAAGAACAGAAGTTGTGTCATTCGTCTAGATAATGTGTCATCTTTTCTATTCGCCCCAACTTCCGGTGTCCCCCAAGGCAGCGTTTTGGGTCCGCTACTATTTGTCATATTTATTAACGACATATCATCTTGCTTTTCAAGGTGTAAGTTTCTTCTTTATGCTGATGACTTAAAAGTTTACCATGAAATCAAGTGCTTGGATGATTCTTTAATCATACAAAATGAGCTTAGAAAGTTATACCATTGCTGTGTCCGTAATCTTCTATTCCTAAATATTCGTAAGTGTTATGTTACCACTTATGCTAAATGTTGTGGTTTAGTTCCTACATCGTATAGTATCTCAGACGTTCAATTAAAAAAGTTAACTGAAGTTAAAGATTTGGGTGTGTATTTTGATACCAAGCTGACTATTTTACACATCTTTAGTTAGATCGAGGTTGGAGTATGCGGTATTTGTTTGGAGACCTTTTCATGCTGTTTATATCAAGAGGTTGGAGTCTGTTTAGAGAGCTTTTGTGCGCTTTGCGTTGCGGTCGATGAACTTTGTAGACCTCTCTTTACTGATAAATCTTATGTCACTAGACTCCAGGCGAACTCTGTTGTCAATGTGCGTTGTCTTTGATATCGTTTCGGGCTCAAGTGACTGTTCTTACCTCTTCATGAAAATGCGTTTTAATGTATCCTGTCGTATCCTTCGTTGTAACGATTTGTTTTATATGGGTGTTGCTAGAACGGTTTATGCAATGAACGGCCCCCTTAGGAGGATACTTTCTCAATTTAATGATTATTCCTATTCTTGGCATTTGATTTTAGTTCTATTAAATTTAGACTTAAGAACCTGATAATCAGATACTTGTCATAAAGTTAACTATAGTTTTTATATAAGCTATGTAAACTTCAAGTTTTGCATATTAACAGTCTATAAACACCTTGTTTGTTGATTACATAAATAAATAAAATAAATAAAAATAACTCCGTCCTCTTGGCAAATACTAGAAGCTTCCTAGGACTTAAGCCACTTCCTGCTTCTAGATCTGACAGCTGTATCACTTCTAATAGCTGGAGTCTTAGCCTGGCAAGCGCAGGGCACGAGCACAGAGACGTGTCCGATCGTTTGCCCCTCCAGCCCGCACTTCCTACATATGCTATCACTGACCAAGCCTAATTTAAAGGCATGTGACGCCAGAAGGCAGTGTCCAGTCAGAATACCCGTCATGAGTCTACAGTCCTCTCTTTTTAATGATAGAAGCAACTTTGCTAGTCTAAAGTTGTAAGACCTACTCATAATCTTCGACACTTTACAGCCCGCGCTTGAAGCCACGCCTTTCCTGTTTGGTCGATCATGTGCACCTCTCGCCTTCGCTTAATTTCGCCCAGTCTAATTGGGACGTCTACGGAGTAACCTTCAAGGGATGCGTCCTTTTTAGCTAGTTCATCCGCTTTTTCATTCCCATCTATTCCATATGCCCAGGGACCCAATATAGATGTATGCTTCTCCCTATCCCGATTCTCTCCAGGGACTGCTTACACTCTAACACGCATTTAGATGCTGTGGTATGCGAGATTATTGCCTTAATTGCTGCTTGACTGTCAATATAAAAGTTAACACGGTTGCAGCTTCTCTTCCAGGGTTTCTACTGCTTTGGTTACGGAAACTATTTCCGCTTTGAAAAAGCTACAGTAATCCGGCAGCCTGTAGGATCTGTTTATCTCCGGATCAGCACAGTATACCGCAGACCCTACTCCTTCCACTACTTTGGAACCATCTGTGTACTCATGTATCGCCTCGTCCGCCAATTGAGCACCCTTGCGCCAACCGTCCACCTCTATTGTGGCCTTATCGCCCTCGAAGCGCAGATAGGGAATAAGGTAGTCTGCAGCAATTTTTAATTTATAATTTATTAAATAATTTGGGAAATATTTGAAGAACGTGAAATCAAGACGGACATGTCCAGAAATGGCCACCAACAAAAAGCATAACTTTAACGCATGATTATATACAAAGTATTGTTACGAATATTAGCAAAACTAAGGGGTGCTGCCATCTCTAAGCTGATGCTAAGCAGCGCCTTGCATGAACATCCATAGATCAATCATTATGTATCTACATAAACGAATCAATCATTATGTCTACACATATGTAGGTACACGCAGCTGAGAGCAACGCACAAGCGCATGCAGATATCTTATCTTAAATGCTCCTAAAGGTATGCAATTGTGATTGTGTGAAGTATCGCTCACACATACAAGCGCATGGGGTATGAGAGAAGCTATAAAAATTATACATCTGTAGTTTTAGCTGAGAAATTTATAACTAACTAAGTAAAATTCTGGAAGCGCCTAGAGGATGCCACGAGGAAATCACAGAGTATAAAAGCATCAGCGGTAGAGGCGCTATGGGCAGTTTTCAGTTAAGCACGCTATCTGTCGGGCAATAGTCAGTTTGGTTATTAAGCCAGGTAGTTGCAAAGTATAAGTGTTATTGTGAAGTACTTTAATAAAGGCCATTTTTCCATTATTCAATATTGGAGTTATTTATTAACAGTTTAGTGATACGAACTTAGCAAAAGGCAAATAAGTGGATTTGCAGTAAATTCGTTACAGTATGTACTGTGCAAAGAATAAAATATGCAAGGAAGGCAATTGGGATAATGTTTACAACACCTCAGGCATGACGTGGCTGAATGCGCTTGCAACACTTCAACCATCGTAGGAGTGCGGGTTCAAATAAAAAAATAAAAATAAAAAATAAAATGTAATTTACCCGCAATAACTTTCCATTCTATTAACGTAATTCTTTTCAAAACATTCTGTTCGGCCTGAGTGCGTCGTTAACCGGCAGTGGGTAGGCGCACAAGGGTCGATCTCGCTCAATGGATGATGCACTCAAAAGGAAATAAAGAAGAACACGGGAGGAGTTTCCTCGTTATAAAATGCACTTTATTGGGTAGAGGTAAAATAAACTTGTTACAATATTACCTGAATATGCTGGAACCCAGTGGAGTCAGATGCGGAAAAGTTAGGCATCCTGTGTAGAGAGGAAATATGTATGTATATTCATGGCGCGGGCAGTCTTTTGTAAGTATTTTTGCTTTCGGACGTAATTTTTTTTATTTTAGGAATATATTTTTCGTTAAGAATGTTAAGGAACAAAAATATAAAACTATTTGTTTCACGATCCCTGAGAGTTAAAATGACGAACAAATATATGTTAATCGCCTTATTGTCCGCTCTTGCTCATAGAAAGGGCACGAGGAAAAAGTTGGTGCAAGACTCGAAAAAACTATGTTGAATAAAACAGGCTTCTCTGAACTAATTAATGTCTTCAGTACCAAAAGTTTTATTAACAATATTATATTTGCATTATGAAGAATCGTTTAAAGTACCGTAATAGGGCCTACCAAAATTAACGACAAAGCCATTTGTGGTGCATATTGTGAATGGCTTACAAAAATTGGTACAAGCAGCAGAGAGCAACACACAATCACATGAATATATCTGAGATACTCCCAAAAGTAGCAATCTGTGGAAGTATCACTCACATATACATGCAGCATGGGCTATGTGGAGAAGTATCAAAATCGTGCATCTGTTAGTTATAGCTGAGAAATTTATAGCTGGTAAACGAGTAGTAAATTCTAGAAATAGAAACGCCTAGAAGTATGCGAACGAGACATTACAGAGTATAAAAGGAGGTAAAGCCGAGAATCGGTAATCAGTTTGATTTAAGCACGCTATCTGTTGAGAAGTAGAAGTGTTATTGTGAAGTACTTTAATAAAGGCTATTTTGCATTATTGAATAGTGGAGTTATTTATTCAACAGTTTAGTAATTCGAACGTTAGTAGAAGACTGCAAATAAGCGGAATTACACTAAATTCGTTAGAATATATTTTTTCGTTATTGTAACTCATAGGGAGCGTGATAAAAATAGTTTTATATTTTTGTCCTTTAACATTTCTAATGAAACATATATTCCTAAAATTAAAAAAAAATGTGGGGAACATGCCTCGTTAAATGACCTAAAGCCTCGCGTTTATTGATCTCTCTAGCAATTTTATGCTCCTATTACCGTTTACAACTCCACTCTGGGTTGAAATTTCGCAATTTTGTATTACAGATTACAACTCAACCTGTCAAAAAAAATGTAGGTTGAGTTGTCTAGTCTAACAACTTTTTGTGGCATTACCGTTACAACCTTGTGTTGGTGTAGTTGTCAAAGACGTCAAAATCTTACAACTGATTACTATCGTTGTCTCATACAATTTTGCAGTTGTTTTGAAAAATGTGACGTTTTACAAGACGCTTCACCACCTAATTTTAATAAAAATGTTCAATGTTGGTATCAAAAGACACGTTTCGACCTCCGATTTAAGAATCCGAAAACAAAAATATTTAAATTTTGTATTTCTGTCATATCATTCGGTTCAAATTGTCATGTGGTGGTTGTATTTTGCCAGATTTTTTGTACACACTAATGCAGAAAAGGCGTTGGACCCACCCAGAGTTATTTTTACAAATCGCGGCCAAAAGCAGCCAGCGCAGAAAGATGTTCTGTGCAAAAAACTGTGGATCTGCGTCATATTTAGCATGGACACTCTCAGGCCGGGGCCGGGCACTACGTGGTTTGCTGTAATAGTTTCTGTCGAGCAGCGTGAAATACAGTGTTTAATTGACTGCCGCTTCTTCACGAATCTCGACAAATAACGGACATCTTAAATCTGCGCTACATTTTAGCTAGTCACCTATGTAGTGAAGAGTTAGATGCGTGAATCAGGGGTTGTCTTTGTAGGTACATGTCCTATTATATACGCTGATATGCCACACATATTTGACACATAATTTAGCATGCGAATGCTACGTCTATAAACTGTAAACATTGTCTTCTAACTCTAAACACTATCTAATCATATACGAATATTGTATCACTATCTATATATGTATTATAAGCTCAACGTACTACTAATACGAACAAATGGCATGAGTGACTAGTAGATAACTATTTTAGAAATACTTCTGAGCGACCCCTGTACTATATGTTTGTTCGTAAAAACATCGTATCTAAATATGTACGCCTCCTAGCCAAATATAGTAAACACGTTTTCGTTATTTATACTTTGTATATGAATTTTTATCCGTGTCAGCCCAGTTGAACTCCTCCACTAAAATAATATCATTATCAATCCTTACGAGTACTTGTCTATACATCATTGACTATGTCGGGCATAGTAAGTAATGGCTGTCAAAATATATCAGCTGCATGTATCTATATGCTCGCGGTTGAGTTAAAATCGATTGGAAGATAGTAGTGTTTAATTAAACGTCTACTTTTTGATATCAGAGGTACGAAGCCTAAAACCATTGTAATAATATCGTTTGAAGATATATACCACGCCCTATAATGCCCATCCTAACAGAGTAGAGTGTTCGTTGCAATAATTTGCCGTTGTTAAGTTGTTTCCATGTGTGATATTTTTACGCCGCTTTGCCACAAAGCTGAACTAAAAAAAGTTTAAGGCTGTGTCCAATAAACATGCACTAAATTCTTGGTTTTGAGCTCGCAAAAATTTTTGGAACGTATATCGCAGGTAGGAAAGAAAATTTTAGAAACGCACACCTTATCTGAGAGGTTCTGGCTGATAGGTGCAATATCGGGGATTCGGCTGAAACTCGTTATTTGGGATAGCTTAGGTTTTTAGAATCCTACTTTCCAGCGATTTGAGTATAAGTGGGAAATTTATATTTGAAGATTTTGTTGTCAGTTAGAATTTGTATACACGATTGCCATGGATCTCAATAATGTTTTTAGTTTTGGGTGTTCAATTGTTCCGATAATTTTTGTTTGTTTTTCATCGTTTGCGGGAATTCATACAATGTAACTAAAATTAAACCTGAGGAGCTCGTAATCCGAAGAACAAACTAGCAAGACGGTTACCTCATTCTGCAAGTTGATTATCCTACGGCGTAGAATAATTTAATTACAACATTAAAAACTCAATTGCGAACTGTTTATTTAGGATATATGACTTGCGTGTGTCAGACGGGTTGCTGACGAACTGTATTGTCATGTGTCGTGTTGTCCATATCAAATATGAGTATCGCGCATGTTTTTCTGAACTTGTAGCTCTTCTCGTCCGAAATCGCTGTGGAGGTAGTTCTAAGCCTTTGGAATCACGCACTATCATTAAAAATATTTATGATTTGCTCAGTATAGCGCAGCATTACTCGGGTTAAATTGATAGTGGCGTATTTGACGCACGCGCTATCGTGCTACTCTTTTACTTTGAGCTTTTAGCTTCTTATGTTAATACACTGGCTTGCCTTTTGATACTTAGTCTGAAATAACTGATGGGCTGTCGCTACGTACTATAGGTTATATAATAACTATCACTTGTCCTACATGGCACTAACTAATAGCAGTTTTCTATGGAACCAGGCTTATATTGCATGCCTAGTAAGAAGTTGCAAGTCTCTGACGCTCCTTATTAATAGCTGGGTCTTGCACTTGTGCTGTAGAGTCGTCAGCTCAGGGCGATGATACACAGTAAACATGCTCTAACCGTTTCTTCTCGCAGTTCGACGCTACTTTCTACATCTTGCCTGTTTGTACGGCACGTAGTGACTTTGCCTAACTATATAAGCACTGGTGTATTTCAGAAGCAGTTGTACAGTCTAGCGTATGCCTACATTCATGAGATCTTTATTGGTCTTACTACTCTTCAGAGTCACTTATGAACCACTTTGTGCAGTCCAATATTGGAGGCTTTTGACCTATCAATGTATCTTAGAAATTTTGCAGCCCCCGCGCATTTTGTGTCCACGCTTTTTCCTGCCCTTTGTATGGATATATGCCTAACTCCTTGTCTCATTTGATTTCTCCCAATTGTGTATTGGTACGTAATAGCGTACGATTCTCAGCGAGTGTATGCCCTACCCTCCTTGCATATCTGCATTATTCTCTCATCGGACTCTTTTCGTTACCGATCTATCGCCTTTGATAGACGTCGGAACTCACGTAAAGATAGTTATGGTTCGGCTAATGCTTGAGCGTAGAGTTATTTTTTCCTAATTGATTTCTTTGTTATTACTCAGGAACATCTTCTTTATGCTATACTTAGTAGATACTGTGTAAGATAATTTCCTGCAGTTGTTTGCTATCGATTCGCTATTTTCATTTCCTGGGGTTTCGACACAGTAATACAGCTATCCTCATGACTCCAACCCTTCCCCCCCCCTTTGATTATATTTGAGATATCTATCCCGTATCCACTGTTGTATGTTATGTAGCATGATTATGAATGCTAATTTCATGCACTCTCCAGCCGGCACACAACCTCACTGTGGATCAATTATTGGCCCTCAATATCCTCTTTTCGATAGACTCAGCTTTGGTTCTTTTGGTTCAACAGGGACCCATCATATTCTCGTTTGACTTCGATCGATTAGTATGGCCGTTCCTATTACTGCTGTGGTCATGCCATTCCTGATTGCACACATAAGCATAGCCACGAAGTCCTCCCGCTTCTTAACCTTTGTATTGCCGTTGTTGCCTTAACGCGCATGTTTTGGCCCTTCGTCTCTGTATAGGATCTGCTAGCGATGATGTAGTATAGAATGAGTAGCACATGCTTGCTTGTCATGTTCAGGTAGTTTTTAAGGGCGATGCCGTTTATACTACATCATTTGATACTTTCATGGGGAGTATTGATAGTTTGAATCGATTCCTAAATACTTCGGCTAATTTTGTCTCTCAGTAACCTTTCAGTAACTTTATTCTACACTATATTTTGGGAAAAAATATTAATGACAAGACGTGACTGTCAGAGACGACTAAGGCGCCAGCTAGGTTTCAATAGCTTATACTTTGCTAAATCTCTTCAATAGCTTTTCTCCGAATCCGAACTCAACGATATGTTGAAATGGCTTGCTAAATGTATTCACTGCTACGTCATGCCTGAGTGTGCTCAATAGCTTTTCCTAATTGCCTTCTTTAATCATCTTTATTATATCTTACTTACTTCTACTATACACCTACAGCGATACACGTAATTTATGTGTTGATAGTTTATTGCCATTGTTGTAAGGCGCTTAATTGCATATTCAATCTACATAATTATCGGTAATGCGATACGTTATGTCGAGGATTTAGTAGAAGATCCTATAGGAGTTTATGCAAAATGAAGGCAATTGTGGGATAAACACTTTCGTAAAAACAACTAAGGCATCTTATGACGTAGCCTGAAATGCGTTTTTTAAATCCATTTCACTAAGTAGGAAGATGCGGTTGCGTGTCGAATCCACTCCCGCGGTATGGATCAAAAGGTTTTATGCAAGGCATGTAATCAAAAACACTGTCGCCTCTTTTGATCCTGTCCTGATGTCAACGTTGGTTTAAATTTTGTACGCATAAATTATTAAATAAATTATAAAATTAAAGTTGCTTGAAATAAATGTTTTGCATACGATTGCAGCAATATGGCGAATACCTTGGGTGAATGCCCGAATTAACTTATTACAAACAGATCAAAATTTTGAGTTATTTTAATCGTTGTGTTCTATATAAATAGACAAAAACAACAACAATACCAGCCTCTCTGATAAATCCGCGCTGATATCAAATACATATGCTATCATCATGATTTGTCAAACACTAATATAAACATTCGCAAGTACCTTTTGATAGTTGTAGAAAGATTATGTATGCAAAAGACAGAAAGGCAATTTTTTTCTTTTTTTTTTGAAATTTTTGTTTTATATTATTTTTGTTACTCCTTTATTCGATAGTGAAACACTGTTTACAACATACTATAGAGGCTTAATGCTATACTGTGAGTCTGATTTATCGTTTTTAACCATTCACACACTATCGTAGGAGGTGATCGAGGTTAGAATCCCACTCCTGGGAGCGAAAATTTTGTGTTGGGTTTTTTATTCGATAGCAGAGTAAGCAAAATATACTGTACTGTTTTCTTCGCTTCCCCCCCATCTTTTATTTTATTATTGCTTCCCGTCGTCTCGGTACTGATTATGTCACCGCATCTGTTTAAGAATTTTTCCTCAATAATTATTACAATTATAATAAATTTATTTAAAATTTATTAAAATTGGTTGCTTGGTCTAAATATATATGTTGTCATATACCCGGTTTTATATTATTAGCATACTTACGGTGGTATTGCCCCCTCCGGACATTTCGAAATATTTATACTCTTTCTTTTGTACAAGACAAGACGAACACTTTGGTGTATTATATTTCGTTTTGTAGTCTTTGTATAATAGATACTATATTATAACATAACAACAATATCAGTTTCGATTAAATTCTCTTGTAAACACGCCTTAGGAAAACTTGATTGCATT
>JARSSU010004782.1:0-18982 GCA_029619165.1 Eurosta solidaginis | reverse complement strand
GGTTAACCGACTAAAAGGGATAAGTGTCCATATCTATTGAACCAAGCAAGATAGAATCGATTTTGTTTTTGCAGATGATAGGTTTTTATGTGTATATTAATCCACAAGCTGATCCAAGGTTCTATCGCTAACGGTTCAATTTCTACGTCATACTGGTGGGGTTAACCGACTAAAAGGGATAAGTGTCCATATCTATTGAACCAAGCAAGATAGAATCGATTTTATTTTGCAGATGGTAGGTTTTTATGTGTATATTAATCCACAAGCTGATCCAAGGTTCTATCGCTAACGGTTCAATTTCTACGTCATACTGGGTGGGGTTAACCGACTAAAAGGGATAAGTGTCCATATCTATTGAACCAAGCAAGATAGAATCGATTTTGTTTTTGCAGATGATAGGTTTTTATGTGTATATTAATCCACAAGCTGATCCAAGGTTCTATCGCTAACGGTTCAATTTCTACGTCATACTGGGTGGGGTTAACCGACTAAAAGGGATAAGTGTCCATATCTATTGAACCAAGCAAGATAGAATCGATTTTGTTTTTGCAGATGGTAGGTTTTTATGTGTATATTAATCCACAAGCTGATCCAAGGTTCTATCGCTAACGGTTCAATTTCTACGTCATACTGTGTGGGGTTAACCGACTAAAAGGGATAAGTGTCCATATCTATTGAACCAAGCAAGACAGAATCGATTTTATTTCTGCAGATGGTAGGTTTTTATGTGTGTATTAATCCACAAGCTGATCCAAGGTTCTATCGCTAACGGTTCAATTTCTACGTCATAAAAGGGATAAGTGTCCATATCTATTGAACCAAGCAAGATAGAATCGATTTTATTTTTGCAGATTATAGGTTTTTATGTGTATATTAATCCACAAGCTGATCCAAGGTTCTATCGCTAACGGTTCAATTTCTACGTCATACTGTGTGGGGTTAACCGACTAAAAGGGATAAGTGTCCATATCTATTGAACCAAGCAAGATAGAATCGATTTTGTTTTTGCAGATGGTAGGTTTTTATGTGTATATTAATCCACAAGCTGATCCAAGGTTCTATCGCTAACGGTTCAATTTCTACGTCATACTGGGTGGGGTTAACCGACTAAAAGGGATAAGTGTCCATATCTATTGAACCAAGCAAGATAGAATCGATTTTATTTTTGCAGATGGTAGGTTTTTATGTGTATATTAATCCACAAGCTGATCCAAGGTTCTATCGCTAACGGTTCAATTTCTACGTCATACTGGGTGGGGTTAACCGACTAAAAGGGATAAGTGTCCATATCTATTGAACCAAGCAAGATAGAATCGATTTTATTTTTGCAGATGGTAGGTTTTTATGTGTATATTAATCCACAAGCTGATCCAAGGTTCTATCGCTAACGGTTCAATTTCTACGTCATACTGGGTGGGGTTAACCGACTAAAAGGGATAAGTGTCCATATCTATTGAACCAAGCAAGATAGAATCGATTTTGTTTTTGCAGATGATAGGTTTTTATGTGTATATTAATCCACAAGCTGATCCAAGGTTCTATCGCTAACGGTTCAATTTCTACGTCATACTGGGTGGGGTTAACCGACTAAAAGGGATAAGTGTCCATATCTATTGAACCAAGCAAGATAGAATCGATTTATTTTTGCAGATGGTAGGTTTTTATGTGTATATTAATCCACAAGCTGATCCAAGGTTCTATCGCTAACGGTTCAATTTCTACGTCATACTGGGTGGGGTTAACCGACTAAAAGGGATAAGTGTCCATATCTATTGAACCAAGCAAGATAGAATCGATTTTGTTTTTGCAGATGGTAGGTTTTTATGTGTATATTAATCCACAAGCTGATCCAAGGTTCTATCGCTAACGGTTCAATTTCTACGTCATACTGTGTGGGGTTAACCGACTAAAAGGGATAAGTGTCCATATCTATTGAACCAAGCAAGACAGAATCGATTTTATTTCTGCAGATGGTAGGTTTTTATGTGTGTATTAATCCACAAGCTGATCCAAGGTTCTATCGCTAACGGTTCAATTTCTACGTCACTAAAAGGGATAAGTGTCCACATCTATTGAACCAAGCAAAATAGAATCGATTTTATTTTTGCAGATTATAGGTTTTTATGTGTATATTAATCCACAAGCTGATCCAAGGTTCTATCGCTAACGGTTCAATTTCTACGTCATACTGTGTGGGGTTAACCGACTAAAAGGGATAAGTGTCCATATCTATTGAACCAAGCAAGATAGAATCGATTTTATTTTTGCAGATGATAGGTTTTTATGTGTATATTAATCCACAAGCTGATCCAAGGTTCTATCGCTAACGGTTCAATTTCTACGTCATACGGGGGGGTTAACCGACTAAAAGGGATAAGTGTCCATATCTATTGAACCAAGCAAGATAGAATCGATTTTATTTTTGCAGATGATAGGTTTTTATGTGTATATTAATCCACAAGCTGATCCAAGGTTCTATCGCTAACGGTTCAATTTCTACGTTACGACTAAAAGGGATAAGTGTCCATATCTATTGAACCAAGCAAGATAGAATCGATTTTATTTTTGCAGATGGTAGGTTTTTATGTGTATATTAATCCACAAGCTGATCCAAGGTTCTATCGCTAACGGTTCAATTTCTACGTCATACTGTGTGGGGTTAACCGACTAAAAGGGATAAGTGTCCATATCTATTGAACCAAGCAAGATAGAATCGATTTTATTTTGCAGATGGTAGGTTTTTATGTGTATATTAATCCACAAGCTGATCCAAGGTTCTATCGCTAACGGTTCAATTTCTACGTCATACTGGGTGGGGTAACCGACTAAAAGGGATAAGTGTCCATATCTATTGAACCAAGCAAGATAGAATCGATTTTATTTTTGCAGATGATAGGTTTTTATGTGTATATTAATCCACAAGCTGATCCAAGGTTCTATCGCTAACGGTTCAATTTCTACGTCATACTGTGGGGGTTAACGACTAAAAGGGATAAGTGTCCATATCTATTGAACCAAGCAAGATAGAATCGATTTTATTTTTGCAGATGATAGGTTTTTATGTGTATATTAATCCACAAGCTGATCCAAGGTTCTATCGCTAACGGTTCAATTTCTACGTCATACTGGGTGGGGTTAACCGACTAAAAGGGATAAGTGTCCATATCTATTGAACCAAGCAAGATAGAATCGATTTTATTTTTGCAGATGATAGGTTTTTATGTGTATATTAATCCACAAGCTGATCCAAGGTTCTATCGCTAACGGTTCAATTTCTACGTCATACTGTGTGGGGTTAACCGACTAAAAGGGATAAGTGTCCATATCTATTGAACCAAGCAAGATAGAATCGATTTTATTTTGCAGATGGTAGGTTTTTATGTGTATATTAATCCACAAGCTGATCCAAGGTTCTATCGCTAACGGTTCAATTTCTACGTCATACTGTGTGGGGTTAACCGACTAAAAGGGATAAGTGTCCATATCTATTGAACCAAGCAAGACAGAATCGATTTTATTTTTGCAGATGGTAGGTTTTTATGTGTATATTAATCCACAAGCTGATCCAAGGTTCTATCGCTAACGGTTCAATTTCTACGTCATACGTTAACGATAAAAGGGATAAGTGTCCATATCTATTGAACCAAGCAAGATAGAATCGATTTTATTTTTGCAGATGATAGGTTTTTATGTGTATATTAATCCACAAGCTGATCCAAGGTTCTATCGCTAACGGTTCAATTTCTACGTCATACTGTGTGGGGTTAACCGACTAAAAGGGATAAGTGTCCATATCTATTGAACCAAGCAAGATAGAATCGATTTTGTTTTTGCAGATGGTAGGTTTTTATGTGTATATTAATCCACAAGCTGATCCAAGGTTCTATCGCTAACGGTTCAATTTCTACGTCATACTGGGTGGGGTTAACCGACTAAAAGGGATAAGTGTCCATATCTATTGAACCAAGCAAGATAGAATCGATTTTATTTTTGCAGATGATAGGTTTTTATGTGTATATTAATCCACAAGCTGATCCAAGGTTCTATCGCTAACGGTTCAATTTCTACGTCATACTGGGTGGGGTTAACCGACTAAAAGGGATAAGTGTCCATATCTATTGAACCAAGCAAGATAGAATCGATTTTGTTTTTGCAGATGATAGGTTTTTATGTGTATATTAATCCACAAGCTGATCCAAGGTTCTATCGCTAACGGTTCAATTTCTACGTCATACTGTGTGGGGTTAACCGACTAAAAGGGATAAGTGTCCATATCTATTGAACCAAGCAAGACAGAATCGATTTTATTTCTGCAGATGGTAGGTTTTTATGTGTGTATTAATCCACAAGCTGATCCAAGGTTCTATCGCTAACGGTTCAATTTCTACGTCATAAAAGGGATAAGTGTCCACATCTATTGAACCAAGCAAAATAGAATCGATTTTATTTTTGCAGATTATAGGTTTTTATGTGTATATTAATCCACAAGCTGATCCAAGGTTCTATCGCTAACGGTTCAATTTCTACGTCATACTGTGTGGGGTTAACCGACTAAAAGGGATAAGTGTCCATATCTATTGAACCAAGCAAGATAGAATCGATTTTGTTTTTGCAGATGGTAGGTTTTTATGTGTATATTAATCCACAAGCTGATCCAAGGTTCTATCGCTAACGGTTCAATTTCTACGTCATACTGTGTGGGGTTAACCGACTAAAAGGGATAAGTGTCCATATCTATTGAACCAAGCAAGATAGAATCGATTTTATTTTGCAGATGGTAGGTTTTTATGTGTATATTAATCCACAAGCTGATCCAAGGTTCTATCGCTAACGGTTCAATTTCTACGTCATACTGGTGGGGTTAACCGACTAAAAGGGATAAGTGTCCATATCTATTGAACCAAGCAAGACAGAATCGATTTTATTTTGCAGATGGTAGGTTTTTATGTGTGTATTAATCCACAAGCTGATCCAAGGTTCTATCGCTAACGGTTCAATTTCTACGTCATAAAAGGGATAAGTGTCCAATCTATTGAACCAAGCAAAATAGAATCGATTTTATTTTTGCAGATTATAGGTTTTTATGTGTATATTAATCCACAAGCTGATCCAAGGTTCTATCGCTAACGGTTCAATTTCTACGTCATACTGTGTGGGGTTAACCGACTAAAAGGGATAAGTGTCCATATCTATTGAACCAAGCAAGATAGAATCGATTTTGTTTTTGCAGATGATAGGTTTTTATGTGTATATTAATCCACAAGCTGATCCAAGGTTCTATCGCTAACGGTTCAATTTCTACGTCATACTGGGTGGGGTTAACCGACTAAAAGGGATAAGTGTCCATATCTATTGAACCAAGCAAGATAGAATCGATTTTATTTTTGCAGATGGTAGGTTTTTATGTGTATATTAATCCACAAGCTGATCCAAGGTTCTATCGCTAACGGTTCAATTTCTACGTCATACTGGGTGGGGTTAACCGACTAAAAGGGATAAGTGTCCATATCTATTGAACCAAGCAAGATAGAATCGATTTTGTTTTTGCAGATGGTAGGTTTTTATGTGTATATTAATCCACAAGCTGATCCAAGGTTCTATCGCTAACGGTTCAATTTCTACGTCATACTGTGTGGGGTTAACCGACTAAAAGGGATAAGTGTCCATATCTATTGAACCAAGCAAGATAGAATCGATTTTATTTTGCAGATGGTAGGTTTTTATGTGTATATTAATCCACAAGCTGATCCAAGGTTCTATCGCTAACGGTTCAATTTCTACGTCATACTGGGGGGGGTACCGACTAAAAGGGATAAGTGTCCATATCTATTGAACCAAGCAAGATAGAATCGATTTTATTTTTGCAGATGATAGGTTTTTATGTGTATATTAATCCACAAGCTGATCCAAGGTTCTATCGCTAACGGTTCAATTTCTACGTCATACTGTGTGGGGTTAACCGACTAAAAGGGATAAGTGTCCATATCTATTGAACCAAGCAAGATAGAATCGATTTTGTTTTTGCAGATGGTAGGTTTTTATGTGTATATTAATCCACAAGCTGATCCAAGGTTCTATCGCTAACGGTTCAATTTCTACGTCATACTGGGTGGGGTTAACCGACTAAAAGGGATAAGTGTCCATATCTATTGAACCAAGCAAGATAGAATCGATTTTATTTTGCAGATGATAGGTTTTTATGTGTATATTAATCCACAAGCTGATCCAAGGTTCTATCGCTAACGGTTCAATTTCTACGTCAACTGGGTGGGGTTAACCGACTAAAAGGGATAAGTGTCCATATCTATTGAACCAAGCAAGATAGAATCGATTTTATTTTTGCAGATGATAGGTTTTTATGTGTATATTAATCCACAAGCTGATCCAAGGTTCTATCGCTAACGGTTCAATTTCTACGTCATACTGTGTGGGGTTAACCGACTAAAAGGGATAAGTGTCCATATCTATTGAACCAAGCAAGATAGAATCGATTTTATTTTGCAGATGGTAGGTTTTTATGTGTATATTAATCCACAAGCTGATCCAAGGTTCTATCGCTAACGGTTCAATTTCTACGTCAAACTGGGTGGGGTTAACGACTAAAAGGGATAAGTGTCCATATCTATTGAACCAAGCAAGATAGAATCGATTTTATTTTTGCAGATTATAGGTTTTTATGTGTATATTAATCCACAAGCTGATCCAAGGTTCTATCGCTAACGGTTCAATTTCTACGTCATACTGTGTGGGGTTAACCGACTAAAAGGGATAAGTGTCCATATCTATTGAACCAAGCAAGATAGAATCGATTTTGTTTTTGCAGATGATAGGTTTTTATGTGTATATTAATCCACAAGCTGATCCAAGGTTCTATCGCTAACGGTTCAATTTCTACGTCATACTGGGTGGGGTTAACCGACTAAAAGGGATAAGTGTCCATATCTATTGAACCAAGCAAGATAGAATCGATTTTATTTTTGCAGATGGTAGGTTTTTATGTGTATATTAATCCACAAGCTGATCCAAGGTTCTATCGCTAACGGTTCAATTTCTACGTCATACTGGGTGGGGTTAACCGACTAAAAGGGATAAGTGTCCATATCTATTGAACCAAGCAAGATAGAATCGATTTATTTTTGCAGATGGTAGGTTTTTATGTGTATATTAATCCACAAGCTGATCCAAGGTTCTATCGCTAACGGTTCAATTTCTACGTCATACTGGGTGGGGTTAACCGACTAAAAGGGATAAGTGTCCATATCTATTGAACCAAGCAAGACAGAATCGATTTTATTTTGCAGATGGTAGGTTTTTATGTGTATATTAATCCACAAGCTGATCCAAGGTTCTATCGCTAACGGTTCAATTTCTACGTCATACTGGGTGGGGTTAACCGACTAAAAGGGATAAGTGTCCATATCTATTGAACCAAGCAAGATAGAATCGATTTTATTTTTGCAGATGATAGGTTTTTATGTGTATATTAATCCACAAGCTGATCCAAGGTTCTATCGCTAACGGTTCAATTTCTACGTCATACTGGGTGGGGTTAACCGACTAAAAGGGATAAGTGTCCATATCTATTGAACCAAGCAAGATAGAATCGATTTTATTTTGCAGATGGTAGGTTTTTATGTGTATATTAATCCACAAGCTGATCCAAGGTTCTATCGCTAACGGTTCAATTTCTACGTCATACTGTGTGGGGTTAACCGACTAAAAGGGATAAGTGTCCATATCTATTGAACCAAGCAAGATAGAATCGATTTTATTTTTGCAGATGGTAGGTTTTTATGTGTATATTAATCCACAAGCTGATCCAAGGTTCTATCGCTAACGGTTCAATTTCTACGTCATACTGTGTGGGGTTAACCGACTAAAAGGGATAAGTGTCCATATCTATTGAACCAAGCAAGATAGAATCGATTTTGTTTTTGCAGATGATAGGTTTTTATGTGTATATTAATCCACAAGCTGATCCAAGGTTCTATCGCTAACGGTTCAATTTCTACGTCATACTGGGTGGGGTTAACCGACTAAAAGGGATAAGTGTCCATATCTATTGAACCAAGCAAGATAGAATCGATTTTATTTTTGCAGATGGTAGGTTTTTATGTGTATATTAATCCACAAGCTGATCCAAGGTTCTATCGCTAACGGTTCAATTTCTACGTCATACTGGGTGGGGTTAACCGACTAAAAGGGATAAGTGTCCATATCTATTGAACCAAGCAAGATAGAATCGATTTTATTTTGCAGATGGTAGGTTTTTATGTGTATATTAATCCACAAGCTGATCCAAGGTTCTATCGCTAACGGTTCAATTTCTACGTCATACTGTGTGGGGTTAACCGACTAAAAGGGATAAGTGTCCATATCTATTGAACCAAGCAAGATAGAATCGATTTTATTTTTGCAGATGGTAGGTTTTTATGTGTATATTAATCCACAAGCTGATCCAAGGTTCTATCGCTAACGGTTCAATTTCTACGTCATACTGGGTGGGGTTAACCGACTAAAAGGGATAAGTGTCCATATCTATTGAACCAAGCAAGATAGAATCGATTTTTTTTGCAGATGGTAGGTTTTTATGTGTATATTAATCCACAAGCTGATCCAAGGTTCTATCGCTAACGGTTCAATTTCTACGTCATACTGGGTGGGGTTAACCGACTAAAAGGGATAAGTGTCCATATCTATTGAACCAAGCAAGATAGAATCGATTTTATTTTTGCAGATGGTAGGTTTTTATGTGTATATTAATCCACAAGCTGATCCAAGGTTCTATCGCTAACGGTTCAATTTCTACGTCATACTGGGTGGGGTTAACCGACTAAAAGGGATAAGTGTCCATATCTATTGAACCAAGCAAGACAGAATCGATTTTATTTTGCAGATGGTAGGTTTTTATGTGTATATTAATCCACAAGCTGATCCAAGGTTCTATCGCTAACGGTTCAATTTCTACGTCATACTGGGTGGGGTTAACCGACTAAAAGGGATAAGTGTCCATATCTATTGAACCAAGCAAGATAGAATCGATTTTATTTTTGCAGATGATAGGTTTTTATGTGTATATTAATCCACAAGCTGATCCAAGGTTCTATCGCTAACGGTTCAATTTCTACGTCATACTGGGTGGGGTTAACCGACTAAAAGGGATAAGTGTCCATATCTATTGAACCAAGCAAGATAGAATCGATTTTGTTTTTGCAGATGATAGGTTTTTATGTGTATATTAATCCACAAGCTGATCCAAGGTTCTATCGCTAACGGTTCAATTTCTACGTCATACTGTGTGGGGTTAACCGACTAAAAGGGATAAGTGTCCATATCTATTGAACCAAGCAAGATAGAATCGATTTTGTTTTTGCAGATGGTAGGTTTTTATGTGTATATTAATCCACAAGCTGATCCAAGGTTCTATCGCTAACGGTTCAATTTCTACGTCATACTGGGTGGGGTTAACGACTAAAAGGGATAAGTGTCCATATCTATTGAACCAAGCAAGATAGAATCGATTTTATTTTTGCAGATGATAGGTTTTTATGTGTATATTAATCCACAAGCTGATCCAAGGTTCTATCGCTAACGGTTCAATTTCTACGTCATACTGTGTGGGGTTAACCGACTAAAAGGGATAAGTGTCCATATCTATTGAACCAAGCAAGATAGAATCGATTTTGTTTTTGCAGATGGTAGGTTTTTATGTGTATATTAATCCACAAGCTGATCCAAGGTTCTATCGCTAACGGTTCAATTTCTACGTCATACTGGGTGGGGTTAACCGACTAAAAGGGATAAGTGTCCATATCTATTGAACCAAGCAAGATAGAATCGATTTTATTTTTGCAGATGATAGGTTTTTATGTGTATATTAATCCACAAGCTGATCCAAGGTTCTATCGCTAACGGTTCAATTTCTACGTCATACTGTGTGGGGTTAACCGACTAAAAGGGATAAGTGTCCATATCTATTGAACCAAGCAAGATAGAATCGATTTTATTTTTGCAGATGATAGGTTTTTATGTGTATATTAATCCACAAGCTGATCCAAGGTTCTATCGCTAACGGTTCAATTTCTACGTCATACTGTGTGGGGTTAACCGACTAAAAGGGATAAGTGTCCATATCTATTGAACCAAGCAAGATAGAATCGATTTTATTTTTGCAGATGGTAGGTTTTTATGTGTATATTAATCCACAAGCTGATCCAAGGTTCTATCGCTAACGGTTCAATTTCTACGTCATACTGGGGGGGTTAACGACTAAAAGGGATAAGTGTCCATATCTATTGAACCAAGCAAGATAGAATCGATTTTATTTTTGCAGATGATAGGTTTTTATGTGTATATTAATCCACAAGCTGATCCAAGGTTCTATCGCTAACGGTTCAATTTCTACGTCATACTGGGTGGGGTTAACCGACTAAAAGGGATAAGTGTCCATATCTATTGAACCAAGCAAGATAGAATCGATTTTGTTTTTGCAGATGATAGGTTTTTATGTGTATATTAATCCACAAGCTGATCCAAGGTTCTATCGCTAACGGTTCAATTTCTACGTCATACTGGGTGGGGTTAACCGACTAAAAGGGATAAGTGTCCATATCTATTGAACCAAGCAAGATAGAATCGATTTTATTTTTGCAGATGGTAGGTTTTTATGTGTATATTAATCCACAAGCTGATCCAAGGTTCTATCGCTAACGGTTCAATTTCTACGTCATACTGTGTGGGGTTAACCGACTAAAAGGGATAAGTGTCCATATCTATTGAACCAAGCAAGATAGAATCGATTTTATTTTGCAGATGGTAGGTTTTTATGTGTATATTAATCCACAAGCTGATCCAAGGTTCTATCGCTAACGGTTCAATTTCTACGTCATACTGGGTGGGGTTAACCGACTAAAAGGGATAAGTGTCCATATCTATTGAACCAAGCAAGATAGAATCGATTTATTTTTGCAGATGATAGGTTTTTATGTGTATATTAATCCACAAGCTGATCCAAGGTTCTATCGCTAACGGTTCAATTTCTACGTCATACTGGGTGGGGTTAACCGACTAAAAGGGATAAGTGTCCATATCTATTGAACCAAGCAAGATAGAATCGATTTATTTTTGCAGATGGTAGGTTTTTATGTGTATATTAATCCACAAGCTGATCCAAGGTTCTATCGCTAACGGTTCAATTTCTACGTCATACTGGGTGGGGTTAACCGACTAAAAGGGATAAGTGTCCATATCTATTGAACCAAGCAAGATAGAATCGATTTTATTTTTGCAGATGGTAGGTTTTTATGTGTATATTAATCCACAAGCTGATCCAAGGTTCTATCGCTAACGGTTCAATTTCTACGTCATACTGTGTGGGGTTAACCGACTAAAAGGGATAAGTGTCCATATCTATTGAACCAAGCAAGATAGAATCGATTTTGTTTTTGCAGATGATAGGTTTTTATGTGTATATTAATCCACAAGCTGATCCAAGGTTCTATCGCTAACGGTTCAATTTCTACGTCATACTGGGTGGGGTTAACCGACTAAAAGGGATAAGTGTCCATATCTATTGAACCAAGCAAGATAGAATCGATTTTGTTTTTGCAGATGATAGGTTTTTATGTGTATATTAATCCACAAGCTGATCCAAGGTTCTATCGCTAACGGTTCAATTTCTACGTCATACTGGGTGGGGTTAACCGACTAAAAGGGATAAGTGTCCATATCTATTGAACCAAGCAAGATAGAATCGATTTTGTTTTTGCAGATGGTAGGTTTTTATGTGTATATTAATCCACAAGCTGATCCAAGGTTCTATCGCTAACGGTTCAATTTCTACGTCATACTGTGTGGGGTTAACCGACTAAAAGGGATAAGTGTCCATATCTATTGAACCAAGCAAGACAGAATCGATTTTATTTCTGCAGATGGTAGGTTTTTATGTGTATATTAATCCACAAGCTGATCCAAGGTTCTATCGCTAACGGTTCAATTTCTACGTCATACTGGGTGGGGTTAACCGACTAAAAGGGATAAGTGTCCATATCTATTGAACCAAGCAAGATAGAATCGATTTTATTTTTGCAGATGATAGGTTTTTATGTGTATATTAATCCACAAGCTGATCCAAGGTTCTATCGCTAACGGTTCAATTTCTACGTCATACTGTGTGGGGTTAACCGACTAAAAGGGATAAGTGTCCATATCTATTGAACCAAGCAAGATAGAATCGATTTTGTTTTTGCAGATGATAGGTTTTTATGTGTATATTAATCCACAAGCTGATCCAAGGTTCTATCGCTAACGGTTCAATTTCTACGTCATACTGGGTGGGGTTAACCGACTAAAAGGGATAAGTGTCCATATCTATTGAACCAAGCAAGATAGAATCGATTTTATTTTTGCAGATGGTAGGTTTTTATGTGTATATTAATCCACAAGCTGATCCAAGGTTCTATCGCTAACGGTTCAATTTCTACGTCATACTGTGTGGGGTTAACCGACTAAAAGGGATAAGTGTCCATATCTATTGAACCAAGCAAGATAGAATCGATTTTATTTTTGCAGATGGTAGGTTTTTATGTGTATATTAATCCACAAGCTGATCCAAGGTTCTATCGCTAACGGTTCAATTTCTACGTCATACTGGGTGGGGTTAACCGACTAAAAGGGATAAGTGTCCATATCTATTGAACCAAGCAAGATAGAATCGATTTTATTTTTGCAGATGGTAGGTTTTTATGTGTATATTAATCCACAAGCTGATCCAAGGTTCTATCGCTAACGGTTCAATTTCTACGTCATACTGTGTGGGGTTAACCGACTAAAAGGGATAAGTGTCCATATCTATTGAACCAAGCAAGATAGAATCGATTTTATTTTTGCAGATGGTAGGTTTTTATGTGTATATTAATCCACAAGCTGATCCAAGGTTCTATCGCTAACGGTTCAATTTCTACGTCATACTGGGTGGGGTTAACCGACTAAAAGGGATAAGTGTCCATATCTATTGAACCAAGCAAGATAGAATCGATTTTATTTTGCAGATGATAGGTTTTTATGTGTATATTAATCCACAAGCTGATCCAAGGTTCTATCGCTAACGGTTCAATTTCTACGTCATACTGTGTGGGGTTAACCGACTAAAAGGGATAAGTGTCCATATCTATTGAACCAAGCAAGATAGAATCGATTTTGTTTTTGCAGATGGTAGGTTTTTATGTGTATATTAATCCACAAGCTGATCCAAGGTTCTATCGCTAACGGTTCAATTTCTACGTCATACTGGGTGGGGTTAACCGACTAAAAGGGATAAGTGTCCATATCTATTGAACCAAGCAAGATAGAATCGATTTTATTTTGCAGATGATAGGTTTTTATGTGTATATTAATCCACAAGCTGATCCAAGGTTCTATCGCTAACGGTTCAATTTCTACGTCATACTGTGTGGGGTTAACCGACTAAAAGGGATAAGTGTCCATATCTATTGAACCAAGCAAGATAGAATCGATTTTGTTTTTGCAGATGATAGGTTTTTATGTGTATATTAATCCACAAGCTGATCCAAGGTTCTATCGCTAACGGTTCAATTTCTACGTCATACTGTGTGGGGTTAACCGACTAAAAGGGATAAGTGTCCATATCTATTGAACCAAGCAAGATAGAATCGATTTTTTTTTGCAGATGGTAGGTTTTTATGTGTATATTAATCCACAAGCTGATCCAAGGTTCTATCGCTAACGGTTCAATTTCTACGTCATACTGGGTGGGGTTAACCGACTAAAAGGGATAAGTGTCCATATCTATTGAACCAAGCAAGATAGAATCGATTTTATTTTTGCAGATGATAGGTTTTTATGTGTATATTAATCCACAAGCTGATCCAAGGTTCTATCGCTAACGGTTCAATTTCTACGTCATACTGGGTGGGGTTAACCGACTAAAAGGGATAAGTGTCCATATCTATTGAACCAAGCAAGATAGAATCGATTTTATTTTGCAGATGGTAGGTTTTTATGTGTATATTAATCCACAAGCTGATCCAAGGTTCTATCGCTAACGGTTCAATTTCTACGTCATACTGGGTGGGGTTAACCGACTAAAAGGGATAAGTGTCCATATCTATTGAACCAAGCAAGATAGAATCGATTTTATTTTTGCAGATGATAGGTTTTTATGTGTATATTAATCCACAAGCTGATCCAAGGTTCTATCGCTAACGGTTCAATTTCTACGTCATACTGTGTGGGGTTAACCGACTAAAAGGGATAAGTGTCCATATCTATTGAACCAAGCAAGATAGAATCGATTTTATTTTTGCAGATGATAGGTTTTTATGTGTATATTAATCCACAAGCTGATCCAAGGTTCTATCGCTAACGGTTCAATTTCTACGTCATACTGGGTGGGGTTAACCGACTAAAAGGGATAAGTGTCCATATCTATTGAACCAAGCAAGATAGAATCGATTTTATTTTTGCAGATGATAGGTTTTTATGTGTATATTAATCCACAAGCTGATCCAAGGTTCTATCGCTAACGGTTCAATTTCTACGTCATACTGGGTGGGGTTAACCGACTAAAAGGGATAAGTGTCCATATCTATTGAACCAAGCAAGATAGAATCGATTTTATTTTTGCAGATGATAGGTTTTTATGTGTATATTAATCCACAAGCTGATCCAAGGTTCTATCGCTAACGGTTCAATTTCTACGTCATACTGTGTGGGGTTAACCGACTAAAAGGGATAAGTGTCCATATCTATTGAACCAAGCAAGATAGAATCGATTTTATTTTTGCAGATGATAGGTTTTTATGTGTATATTAATCCACAAGCTGATCCAAGGTTCTATCGCTAACGGTTCAATTTCTACGTCATACTGGGTGGGGTTAACCGACTAAAAGGGATAAGTGTCCATATCTATTGAACCAAGCAAGATAGAATCGATTTTGTTTTTGCAGATGATAGGTTTTTATGTGTATATTAATCCACAAGCTGATCCAAGGTTCTATCGCTAACGGTTCAATTTCTACGTCATACTGGGTGGGGTTAACCGACTAAAAGGGATAAGTGTCCATATCTATTGAACCAAGCAAGATAGAATCGATTTTGTTTTTGCAGATGGTAGGTTTTTATGTGTATATTAATCCACAAGCTGATCCAAGGTTCTATCGCTAACGGTTCAATTTCTACGTCATACTGGGTGGGGTTAACCGACTAAAAGGGATAAGTGTCCATATCTATTGAACCAAGCAAGATAGAATCGATTTTATTTTTGCAGATGGTAGGTTTTATGTGTATATTAATCCACAAGCTGATCCAAGGTTCTATCGCTAACGGTTCAATTTCTACGTCATACTGGGTGGGGTTAACCGACTAAAAGGGATAAGTGTCCATATCTATTGAACCAAGCAAGATAGAATCGATTTTATTTTGCAGATGATAGGTTTTTATGTGTATATTAATCCACAAGCTGATCCAAGGTTCTATCGCTAACGGTTCAATTTCTACGTCATACTGTGTGGGGTTAACCGACTAAAAGGGATAAGTGTCCATATCTATTGAACCAAGCAAGATAGAATCGATTTTGTTTTTGCAGATGGTAGGTTTTTATGTGTATATTAATCCACAAGCTGATCCAAGGTTCTATCGCTAACGGTTCAATTTCTACGTCATACTGTGTGGGGTTAACCGACTAAAAGGGATAAGTGTCCATATCTATTGAACCAAGCAAGACAGAATCGATTTTATTTCTGCAGATGGTAGGTTTTTATGTGTGTATTAATCCACAAGCTGATCCAAGGTTCTATCGCTAACGGTTCAATTTCTACGTCAACTGGGTGGGGTTAACGACTAAAAGGGATAAGTGTCCATATCTATTGAACCAAGCAAGATAGAATCGATTTTATTTTTGCAGATTATAGGTTTTTATGTGTATATTAATCCACAAGCTGATCCAAGGTTCTATCGCTAACGGTTCAATTTCTACGTCATACTGGGTGGGGTTAACCGACTAAAAGGGATAAGTGTCCATATCTATTGAACCAAGCAAGATAGAATCGATTTTGTTTTTGCAGATGATAGGTTTTTATGTGTATATTAATCCACAAGCTGATCCAAGGTTCTATCGCTAACGGTTCAATTTCTACGTCATACTGGGTGGGGTTAACCGACTAAAAGGGATAAGTGTCCATATCTATTGAACCAAGCAAGATAGAATCGATTTTGTTTTTGCAGATGATAGGTTTTTATGTGTATATTAATCCACAAGCTGATCCAAGGTTCTATCGCTAACGGTTCAATTTCTACGTCATACTGGTGGGGTTAACCGACTAAAAGGGATAAGTGTCCATATCTATTGAACCAAGCAAGATAGAATCGATTTTATTTTGCAGATGATAGGTTTTTATGTGTATATTAATCCACAAGCTGATCCAAGGTTCTATCGCTAACGGTTCAATTTCTACGTCATACTGTGTGGGGTTAACCGACTAAAAGGGATAAGTGTCCATATCTATTGAACCAAGCAAGATAGAATCGATTTGTTTTTGCAGATGATAGGTTTTATGTGTATATTAATCCACAAGCTGATCCAAGGTTCTATCGCTAACGGTTCAATTTCTACGTCATACTGTGTGGGGTTAACCGACTAAAAGGGATAAGTGTCCATATCTATTGAACCAAGCAAGATAGAATCGATTTTATTTTTGCAGATGGTAGGTTTTTATGTGTATATTAATCCACAAGCTGATCCAAGGTTCTATCGCTAACGGTTCAATTTCTACGTCATACTGGTGGGGTAACCGACTAAAAGGGATAAGTGTCCATATCTATTGAACCAAGCAAGATAGAATCGATTTTATTTTGCAGATGATAGGTTTTTATGTGTATATTAATCCACAAGCTGATCCAAGGTTCTATCGCTAACGGTTCAATTTCTACGTCATACTGGGTGGGGTTAACCGACTAAAAGGGATAAGTGTCCATATCTATTGAACCAAGCAAGATAGAATCGATTTATTTTTGCAGATGGTAGGTTTTTATGTGCATATTAATCCACAAGCTGATCCAAGGTTCTATCGCTAACGGTTCAATTTCTACGTCAAACTGGGTGGGGTTAACCGACTAAAAGGGATAAGTGTCCATATCTATTGAACCAAGCAAGACAGAATCGATTTTATTTTTGCAGATGGTAGGTTTTTATGTGTATATTAATCCACAAGCTGATCCAAGGTTCTATCGCTAACGGTTCAATTTCTACGTCATACTGGGTGGGGTTAACCGACTAAAAGGGATAAGTGTCCATATCTATTGAACCAAGCAAGATAGAATCGATTTTGTTTTTGCAGATGGTAGGTTTTATGTGTATATTAATCCACAAGCTGATCCAAGGTTCTATCGCTAACGGTTCAATTTCTACGTCATACTGGGTGGGGTTAACCGACTAAAAGGGATAAGTGTCCATATCTATTGAACCAAGCAAGATAGAATCGATTTTTTTTGCAGATGATAGGTTTTTATGTGTATATTAATCCACAAGCTGATCCAAGGTTCTATCGCTAACGGTTCAATTTCTACGTCATACTGTGTGGGGTTAACCGACTAAAAGGGATAAGTGTCCATATCTATTGAACCAAGCAAGATAGAATCGAATTTGTTTTTGCAGATGATAGGTTTTTATGTGTATATTAATCCACAAGCTGATCCAAGGTTCTATCGCTAACGGTTCAATTTCTACGTCATACTGGGTGGGGTTAACCGACTAAAAGGGATAAGTGTCCATATCTATTGAACCAAAGCAAGATAGAATCGATTTGTTTTTGCAGATGGTAGGTTTTATGTGTATATTAATCCACAAGCTGATCCAAGGTTCTATCGCTAACGGTTCAATTTCTACGTCATACTGGGTGGGGTTAACCGACTAAAAGGATAAGTGTCCATATCTATTGAACCAAGCAAGATAGAATCGATTTTATTTTTGCAGATGATAGGTTTTATGTGTATATTAATCCACAAGCTGATCCAAGGTTCTATCGCTAACGGTTCAATTTCTACGTCATACTGGGTGGGGTTAACCGACTAAAAGGGATAAGTGTCCATATCTATTGAACCAAGCAAGATAGAATCGATTTTGTTTTTGCAGATGGTAGGTTTTTATGTGTGTATTAATCCACAAGCTGATCCAAGGTTCTATCGCTAACGGTTCAATTTCTACGTCATACTGGGTGGGGTTAACGACTAAAAGGGATAAGTGTCCATATCTATTGAACCAAGCAAGATAGAATCGATTTTGTTTTTGCAGATGATAGGTTTTTATGTGTATATTAATCCACAAGCTGATCCAAGGTTCTATCGCTAACGGTTCAATTTCTACGTCATACTGGTGGGGGTTAACCGACTAAAAGGGATAAGTGTCCATATCTATTGAACCAAGCAAGATAGAATCGATTTTATTTTTGCAGATGATAGGTTTTATGTGTATATTAATCCACAAGCTGATCAAGGTTCTATCGCTAACGGTTCAATTTCTACGTCATACTGTGTGGGGTTAACCGACTAAAAGGATAAGTGTCCATATCTATTGAACCAAGCAAGATAGAATCGATTTTGTTTTTGCAGATGGTAGGTTTTATGTGTATATTAATCCACAAGCTGATCCAAGGTTCTATCGCTAACGGTTCAATTTCTACGTCATACTGGTGGGGTTAACGACTAAAAGGGATAAGTGTCCATATCTATTGAACCAAGCAAGACTAGAATCGATTTATTTTGCAGATGATAGGGTTTTATGTGTATATTAATCCACAAGCTGATCCAAGGTTCTATCGCTAACGGTTCAATTTCTACGTCATACTGGTGGGGTAACCGACTAAAGGGATAAGTGTCCATATCTATTGAACCAAGCAAGATAGAATCGATTTTGTTTTTGCAGATGATAGGTTTTATGTGTATATTAATCCACAAGCTGATCCAAGGT
>JARSSU010004781.1:0-55574 GCA_029619165.1 Eurosta solidaginis | reverse complement strand
TCGATCCACTATTCATGCTCGATATGCAATGCGAATTGCGCAGTGAAAATTTATTGAAATTACATGAAGATCAACATAAAAATCGTGGCAAGCCATTTGCTTGTAAATATGTGGAAAAAGATTTCACACGTCCATATCATCTTAAACGTCACCAAAAGTACTCATCATGCTCAGGCCAATGACGCAGACGCCATGAAATGCAAAGTATGTGATAAATCATTCATTCGTTTGGATAACTTACGTGTGGCATTTACGGAAACATTTAGGTACACATCTAACAAGAAATCTGAATATAAATGTCCACAATGTAAAACTGTTTTTTACAGTCTATCAACTTTAAAGTACGTAATTAATTGATATATATTGAAGAAATAAGTACATAAAGTTAGGATATATATTTGGGAGCGGAATGACTTTTCTGACACGTATTTGCATTCTGACCTAAAAATATTATACTCAGCTGAGCAGTAGCTCACAGAGTATATTAATTTTGTTCGCATAACGGTACCCCACCGAAACGACATAAACTATCGAGATAGATATAAGCTTCTATATATCAAAATGATGTGGGCGAAAAAAGAAATTCATTTAGCCATGTCGCCTGTCCCGTGTCCGTACTGTCCGTCCGTAAACAAGACAATTTGAGTAAATTTTGAGGTATCTTAATGAAACTTGGTATTTAAGTTTCTGGGCACACTTTTCGATATCGACACATTTCGAAAAAAACGAAAAAAGTGCGGTACTATTCATTACTAAAGAGCGGATAAAGCGATGAAACTAGTAGATGGGTTGACCTTATGACGCAGAAAGAAAATTAGTAAAATTTTGGACAATGGGCGTGGCACCGTCCATTTTAAAATACGGTTCTTTAAAAGTTTAGCAAGCTGTAACTTGGCAGTCGTTCAGATATCATGATGACATTTGGCAGGAACGTTACTCCTATTACTATATAAATGCTAAATAAAAATTAACAAAATCGGATGACGAAACACCCCCACTTTTTAAACATATTTTTTTAAGTCAAATTTTAACTAAAATTTGAATATCTTCACAGTATATAAGTAAATTATGTCAACATTCAACTCCAGTAATGATATGGTGCAACAAAATATCAAAATAAAAGAAAATTTTCCGTTCTTTTTCATTTAATTTGTCTAGGATACTTTTAATGCCATAAGTCGAACAAAAATTTACCAATTCTTGTGAAATTTGGTAGGGGCATAGATTCTATGACTATACCTGTTTTTCTGTGAAAATGGGCGAAATCGGTTGAAGCCACGCCCCGTTTATATACACAGTCGGCCGTCTGTCCTTCCGCTCGGCCGTTAACACGATAACTTGAGCAAAAATCGACATATCTTTACTAAACTTAGTTCACGTACTTATCTGAACTCACTTTATCTTGGTATTAAAAATGGGCGAAATCCGACTATGACCACGCCCACTTTCGATATCGAAAAATGAAAAAAATGCTATAATTCTATACGCAATGCGAAAAGGGTATGAAACATGGTGACTGGATTGGTTTTTGTCGCAAAATATAACTTTAGAAAAAATTTTGTGTGACACCTACCATATTAAGTAGAGGAAAATGAAAAAGTTCTGCAGGGCGAAATCAAAAGCCCTTGGAATCATGGCAGTAATACTGTTCGTGGTATTACATTAGCGGTATCCGACAGATGATGTTCTGGGTCACCCTGGTCCACATATTAGCCGATATATCGAAAACGCCTTCACATATACAACTAAGGGCCACTCCCTTTTAAAACCATCATTAATACCTTTAATTTGATACCCATGTCATACAAACACATTCCAGGGTTACCCTAGGTTCAATTTCCTACATGGTGATTTTCCGTTATTTTGACAAAGGATGAAGGAAAATCGTTCCAAAAAACGTCACCCTTGGTCTACAATTTGGTCGATATTTCCCAAACGTTGTGATATGGAATTAAAAACCACTTATAAACCATCTACGAAACCAACGCATCTAAGCTCTCAGCTGAGTATGTAATGTTCGGTTACACCCGAACTTAGCCTTCCCTTACTTGTTTTCCTTTAAAAGTTTATACTAAATATGGGAAAATTAGTTTTAAAAACAATGTGCAGCGGACTTTTTGGGATGGTGATGGTTCCAACACTGATTGTAAGATCTGAGGGGCAATTTTTGTTCTGTGAAACGATGAAGTGAATCAAATTTCTAATAAATTTGAGTAAATTTTTTTCAACTTAATACAGTATATTTATCCCTTCCCTTTTTATCGAAAGGCTTCTTTGTCAAAAGTTCAGATAAAGTGTCACCTTTGAAGCACCTGGAGGTAAAAATTTTCTAGAAATTATTACCAAAAATTTCTTTAGGGATTGTCTCGGGGAACATCTTTGTACAAAGAACGCGAAAAGCAACAGATAATAAAAAAAAGAAAAATGTCCGCCTTTACATGATTTATTTAATCAGCATTTTCTGTGTAAGCGATCTTTGCTGCCAGGTATGTTAGTAATATCTAATTAGTATAGGCCTTTGTAAGAAACAATAAGTCAACGCTAGGATAAAAAAGTCCTGCATATTTCAAGGCGTAAATTATGTTTTATAAAATCAAGTGTGCTTTTCTAAATCGAATTGCCTACTCCAAAATACAGTTTAAACTGAAAGCAGTCTATTTCGGGTTCGTTAAGTTAAATATTGAGAAATAAAATATGGGAAGCGTCTAGGATGCTTTTGAATTAGATTGTTTCTGTTGTTGTATTAACGATAAAGACACTGCCCCGAAGGGGAGTGTTATCGATTGTGAGCGGTCCTTTGCCGTATATAGATCCGGTACGTTCCGGTAACAAGGTACCATTAAGGTGCTAGCCCGGCCATCTCGATTAATATGACCACATTAAACCGTCTTTTTTTGAAACATGGTATCACGCAAATATATTTTTGTTAGGAACATTGAGGGGTAAATTGGAGCTATAGTGCATCGCCGTTACTCGTCTTACATAATGCCTCAAAAAGATATAGTCAAAAGATCGAGCAAAGTATTGTAACGAATTTACTGCAAATCCTCTTATTCCTAACGTTCGTATCGCTAAACTGTGAATAAATAACTCCAATATTTAATAATGCAAAATGGCCTTTATTAAAGTACTTCACAATAACACTGATACTTCAGAACCAATAGCTTGCTTAAATGAAACTGATTCTCGTGCCTCTACTTTTGCTGCCTTTTATACTCTGTGATTTCTCGTTCGCATCTTCTAGGCGCTTCCATTTCCAGAATCTACTAGTTGGTCATCAGCTATAAAATTAATCAGCTGTAACTACAGATGCATGATTTTATAGCTTCTCTCAAACCCCATGTGCTTGTGTTTGTGAGCGACACTTGCACAAACCATTGCATACTTTCAGAGTATCTCAGATATATGCATGTGGTTGTGCGTTGCTTCTCCGCTACGTGTACGTACATACGTGTAGACATAATGATTAATTTGGTTATGTGTATACAAGTCACTCTTAGCATCGGCTTAGAGATGATAGTAAGGGGTACTAGTATTCGCTAGTATTCGTCACAATATATATAAATTGAGGTCGCAATGTTAAATATACATTTATTTCAACACTTCTGTACCGATTATATCGAAATTTTAACAAAATATGGAGATATATGCAGCTGTTAGCTATGTAACATTTGTAACATTATGTAACATTTTGATACAAGAGACCCGGTTTTGCAGATATCAGTAAAAATATAAAACCGAATAACCGCCAAATATTTTTTTACTGCAAAGTTTGCAACATATTTATTTTAACACCTTTCTAGCGATTCTTTTGAAACTTTGAAAACATATAGATATGTGAAGGAAGTATGTTTAGGTAAAAAAGTTTTAATATCCGAGATCCGGTTTTGGAGATATTGAAAAAAATATATACCCGGAAGACCTTAATTTTTTTTACTTATTTAAACACTTCTTAACCGATTGTGTTGAAATTTTATCAGGATGTACATATCTATGTGGGGTATATTTAGGTAAAGTTTTGTTGATACCCGAAAACCCGGTTTTAAAGATATCGGCAAAAATATGAAACCGGCTAACCGTCAAATATTTCATACCCTTTGCTAATTTTTTCTCTACACCACAGTAGTATACCATCAATTGCCTCATATTGGAATATTCTCGCAAGGAAAGGTATTGATGTTTGTATATGGGTTAAATATACAAAATTTTCGCCAAACATTGGCAATCGTCAAAAGGTGTAGAATAATTTTTGTACCAAATTTGTATTTCTTTTCATTTACTTTTAAATGAAACCTCGTTTAAAAAAGAAAATTTCTACACTTTTTGACGATTGCCAATTTTTGTCGGAAATTTCGTATATTTGCCCCATATACAAACATCAATAACTTTCCTTGCGTGAATACTCCAAGATGAGGCAATTGATGTTATACTACTGTGGTGTAGAGAAAAAATTAACAAACGGTTATGAAGTGATAAAGTGATTAAAGTAAAATTGTAGCTGTGGCCCACAAAAAAACATGCTCCTGAAAAAAATTTACGCAACCAAGTGCTTCCATTTTTCTGCCTCCACCTTCAAAACTGAAAGGGGCACATCGAATTTGAAGCCCCAGGCATTTTTAGTCCCTGACAGGCTATTACCGTGCATAATCCAAATTTCAATACTCAGTTGCCTCAAAACGCTATAAGCAAAAAAATGTCAATATTGAAAATGACAAAAAAAAAGTATCGCTACTTTGATTGATGATAGTTTTGAGTATTGGAGGGGCACATCAATTTTGCTCATACTTTTAGAATCTCCGTCTCAAAAACAACATTCAGTTCAAATTCCATAGCGTTTCAGCGATGCCTCAAAGTTTTATCGAAATAATTCATCAAGGGTATCGTTTGAAAAAGTGTAAAAATCTACGTTTTTTACGTTTCGAAGTTCTGCATCAACTACTGTCAATCTTACTATCAACTTTCTCCATTTTTAAAATGTCCTTGTACTTTTTCTGACCTTAAGTTTTTTGCCCGTGTGTAAAACCCGAGTATCCAAAAAAGTAAAAGTTTTTGGGATTTGCCCATATGCGCTAAGCCTTCAGAATATAAAGGCGATCTTGGAGGGTATACAATAATCGTTCCACCAAAATAAATTAACTCAAACATTTGTACAATGTAATACATGCAATTTTTTTATATTGCACTACAGAAAGTATTAGGAAATTAAGGGATAATAAGATATTGAATATGACCAATTAAATCTATAAAATTTTTTTTAGTATACACACTCGTACACATACTGGAGAGCGTCCTTTCGATTGTGACTGTGCGAAAAGAATTTTCCTTCCCTAATTTCGCTTAAGAAACATCGTCGTTATCATACTGGAGAGAAACCCTACACTTGTTCTTTGGTAAGCTTGATGATGAAACGTTTATTAAAAAGTTCAATTGAATGTCGCTTTATTTTTACAGTGCAATCAATCATTTGCAGTGAAAGAGGTGTTAAATCGGCATATGAAACGTCATACAGGTGAACGGCCACATCGTTGTATGGAGTGCAATAAAAGTTTATACAAGCATCTCAATTACGTACTCATGCGGCGACTCATATTTTACCATTCGAATGTTCAGAATGCAATGAAAAATTTAAAAAACAAGCTCAGTAAGTTATCTCGATATTTAAAAAAAAATATTTTTTAAATATTAACTTTTTATTTAATATTTTTAATGCTTATATAGGCTTGAAAAGCACCAAAAGAGGCATAGATATGCATGTAATGAGTGTCGTCATGTATTTCCACAATGTCTAAATTGGAAGAAACATATGGCTGCTAATTCCCATAGAGGTGAGATTATTATATAATTTTTAGAAAATTTCATCAATTCTTTTATTGGAATTTTCAGAATTTTTTGTGCATGCTGATTTTTAGCCAAATTAACTTTAAACTGACAAAGTATCAGTTATAAGTCTCTCAAAACTCACATTTATTTTTAAAATAATTTCTTTCAAAACGGTGTTTTATTTTTCTTCCATACGAAGGGCGCATAGTTCTATTTTTCATATAAAGAAATTTATAAACCTTTGGAAAAAACTTGTTAAGATTTTGATTTGGCCACAAAACAACATACTCCAAAAACTTCTGAAATTCGATATAAAACTTTTCCGAAAACGTTTTTTAATTTAATTTATTACTAGCGTACCCTCACCCGCTTCGCTAGGCGATAAATTCAATGATTTGCTGAAAGAGAATAAAATTAATACGAAACAAAGCAAATCCTTTGATACAATTTCATTCGAACTTTATTGTAACACTTTTTGGTAGACAACGTTTTTGGTTTTTCCATCTTTCGCGTAAATGAATAATGACGATGGTTTGCCTACTCGTGAGCAAGCTACATGCAATTGTCCATGAGAAAAAATTGGGTATTCTAAATTAATACCGCACATTTGTAGAGACTGTCCTTGCGCCTTATTAATTGTTATAGCGAAGGCAAGGCGAATAGGAAACTGCAAACTTTTGAAATCGAATGGTAAATCCGTCGGAATCAGTTCTGGGTATCAAAACGTCTTCTCCTTTGTACTTCCCTTTCAAAATTGTTGCTTCGATAACGTTACCCATTAGCTTCTTCACTGCGAGTCTGGTAGTCGTGGCACATTAATGCTGCGCAGCATAATAACCGGTGATCCAATTTTAATCGTAATTATGAGGTGGTAAGCCTAGCAAATCGAGTGGGTTTAAGAATTCAGTTGGATAATTTACGACATCTTGATCAGTAATAGTGTCCATTGACTTATATGCAAACTATGTCACCAGGTTTTTTGATCCAGTATAGCTGCATTTATATCATTGACATCCTTATTATTCCCAGCTAAAACTGCTCTTTCGCTGAGCAATCATAGTTTTTGTAATGTTGAACTATGTTTGGAAATACACTCTGTATCAATGCCTCCTTAGACTGTGCAAAAGTGCTGAAATTGTTAGGCAATGTAATCATTCCTGCTGGATCGACAGACATGTGGCCATTTCCGATTTCAGTATTGCTGTGAAAATTCAGCTGCTGACGGATCGTTTTGTAGTTGAACACGTACGTTTGTAGTAAGTGTAAGCGTGTTTACATGGCTCCACAAATATGATGATTTTAAACATGCATTGATTTCATCTGCAGTCGTGGATTTTGGGATCACAGGAAATGTTTGCCTGAAATCTCCAGCCAATAAAATCATGGCACCTCCAAAGACTGTTTGGCTTCCTCGTAGAACTTTCAAAGTTCTATCAGTGCTTCCAATGATTTCTTCTGTGCCATAGTACACTCGTTCCATTCGATGAGCTTAATACTTTAAGAACTTTTGCCATTCCAGATGTTTTCGAAATATTACATGTTGGTGTTTCATGTACCTGCATATTCAGAGGCAACTTTAATGCAGAATGTGCTGTGCGACCGCCTTCACAGTAATGTAGCCGCAATTCCGGAAGAAGCGAGTGCCAATGCAACGTTATTATCTGATCGAGTTGTTGCTAATATCAATGAAATCAAATAGGTCTTGCCTATTCCCCCAGGAGCATTCAAGAAAAACAATCCACCAGTTCCATGGTTAACATTATTCATGATTGTATCAAAAACATGTTGCTGTTGGTCATTCAATTTCGTTAGATTTGATGTTACAAATGTGTTTAGTTCATTGCAATCATAATGGTATTCACGCTCCAGTTCTCGATGAACATATCATGCATTGGACGATTTGCTGTGGCATGCCCAATTGTACTAACGATTTGTTTGACATCGACAAACAAATGTCGTCAATCCTTATCAATGCTTCATTGTAAATTTCCAATGTGAATTCCTACTCATAATTTGCAGTATCGACGCATTTGGTTTAAAATATCATCTTCCATATAATATTTGCAATTATTATCGAAAATAATGTTCGTATTTAATGTGGACTGGCTATTACGCTGAAACGGCGTATCTTCCCAATGCTTATATCCTCCAACAAATTTAATTGTTGACATGCTTCACGATATGTAGCGCACAATTCACCATTAATTGTTCTTAAAGCTTGGAATGATGTTGGGCTACGAACATTAATTAAAAACAATCGCAAGTAAAAACGCTCAGCATTGTTTGAATGAATCTAATGCATCTAATGCGTCTAATACATCTGTTGAGAACACATGACCTTGAACTGGTTTTCCTTGTTTTCACCTTTGAAATGTTTTCCTGGATTTATCCCATGTGAAATATTGTGGCACTTCTGCATATAGCAATGTTCTTGCAAAATCGTCCGATTGACATAAAAAGGCAGTCAAAGTTGTAGACGGTGCACTTGTTGCTCTAAGCGCTGCATTTTCAGGAGTAAATAAACGCGTTGGCCATTTTCAAGGTGCGTTTGTGTATGTGTGCTGAAGCATCTCTCATAAACAGTGTACAAACCTCGGTGTTTATGTTTACTCTCCTTCGAAAAATTTGCAACTTATCAGCACGACACAAATCGAAAAATTCGTATATTTATTCAAAAAGTGTTGTACACATGAAATGATCTCGAGACGGTCGTCACCCAGAGAAAAATTACCACTCATCAGCACAGCTCCTTTTGATATCCATATTGAAGTACTCATTAACAGCTTCCATTTTATACCCATAATGTAAAAACTCATCCTAAGGTTATACTGATCCACGTTTTGGGCAATATCTCGAGACCCTAGTCACCCAGTTGTATGAAAATTACCCTCTGCTAAAGAACTCATCAACAGCTTTCATTTGATATCCATATTGTATAAACACATTCTATAAGGGTATCTGGTCCACGTGCACAAAAATTATGTACTAAACCACTCATCAACAGCTTCATTTGATATCCATATTGTATAAACACATTCTTGGGGTACCCGGGTCCACACTTTGCCTATATCTCGAGACCCTAGTCACCTAGGGATACGAAAAGTACCCACATTAAAGTACTCACCAGCAGCTTCCATTGATACCCATATTATACAACACAAAACGTAGGGTTATCCGGGTCCACGCCTTGACCTATATCTCAAGACCCTAGAAATTATTTATTAAAAACATTCCCCTATTGATCCCTATAATATGAAAAAAGAACGAATAAATGGCCTCGGATCGGCCCCAAAAACATGGACAGGAACGAACATCATTTCATTTTTATATATATAGATACGGCTGTTTAGGCTTAAAACCTAACTACTAAATACAATTCATTATCACAATCACTTAGTTCTATTGAATATACTGTGTGAATACCAAAAATTTGGAACATATATTTTTCAATTATACATATTGGTATTTTAAGCTGTCGGAATGTATTAGTCTCCGATCAACACAGCTAAACATGTATTTGGATGTTGGAAATATCGTGTATCCAATCACCCCTCAACTTTGTTTAGTAATGACGCTGTCGGAACGCATGAAGATTCCGATCAGCACAGCTCAACATATAATGGGAGGTTGAAAAGAACATGTTTCCAATCCCCCTGTTTGGCCTTATTTTCGTTACACATCATATGATTTTATTGTTATACGAGGGTTGCTATTTATATCTTGAGCCTAATAATGAAGACAGTAATTATTATCGAAAATGGCTTTATTGTTTTTTCCAAGTATTCTCCATGATAATCAATACACTTTTGCATGCGTTCAAAGCAATTTTCGTAGCACTTTTTCCACTCCGATTGAGGCATCTCCAAAACATGGTTTTTGAATGCATCAACGTCTTCTTCGGGCGCCGAAAAACGTTGGCCACGCAATTTATTCTTGATTTGCGGAAATAAAAAGAAGTCATTTAGCGCCAAATCAGGCAGTACGGAGGGTGACTCATTAATTCGACGATTTGGCCAGTCAAATAGACGGTTGTTTCAGCCGATGTGTGAGAGCTGGCATTGTCATGATGAAGAATGATCCTTCGTTGCTGTTTCTTCTTCCGTATTTCACCAAGCACTACTGGCAAACAATGGTTGTATACCATTCGGAATTCTCCGTTCTTCGTTGCTCTAATGGCACGGTGTCCACATATCCAGTTATTCCGAAGAAACAGGCGATCATTTGCTTCGAAGAGCTTCGCCACGAATCACTTTTGTCGGAGTTGGCTTATCTTGGAAGACCCATACAGTGGATTGCTGTTTTGTTTCGGCTCATACGCATAGATCCAAGATTCGTCACCTGTGTAGATGTTATATACAGCTTTTGATGCACTGTATTGTATTTCTTTGCACCAATTGACACGAGCAACTTTTTGAGCTTTTTTCAATTATGCGGGATCCAACGCGAACAAATTTTTTTCACAGCTAAATGTTGATGCATATCTTATTGATGCTCGTCATACTAATGCCCAGGATGCCTCAATCTCACGATAAGTCGTATGACGATCAAGCAAAATAAGTTCGCGCACAGCGTCAATGTTTTGTGGCACAAAAACTGATTTTGGACGACCTTCACGACTTTCGTCCCTGAGCGAACGGCGGCCACGACGGAATTCGTTATACCAGCGTTTCACAGTGGCAAAGAATGGGGCTTCATCACCAAAAGTGGAAGTAAGTTGATCAAAGCACTCCTATCTTGATAGTCCACGGCGAAAGTCGTAAAAAATCATCGCACGAAAATTTTCACTAGTTAATTCCATTTTTTCGCTGAGATACAATTTTAAGTTACTGTAAACAACACAAGTTGTGCTCAAATGTCAAAATTTTTCTGAAGAAGGTTATGCTTAAAAATGTCAAACTTTCAATTGAAAACGTCAGATGGCGCTGGCAATTAGTGTTGCCAAGGCTCAAAATATAAATAGCAACCCTCGTATAAATGTTGTCGGAATGCAAGTGTTTCCGATCAGCAACAGTAAATATCGGCTGAAAGTACCAAACCCCAGCGAAATTAGTTGTTGGAACGGTCTCGAGTTACAGGTGGCGACCCGATTTTCTTTTCCTTAGAGCCGGATGCATAGTATTTTGATGCTTACAATATTACCATTCCATTTTCCCGCTCCAGTATAGGATATGTCATGTAAAAATAAAAATAAAAAAGTAAAGGTGTCTAAGTTCGGGTGTAACCGAACAGTATATACGCAGCGTGAACTTTAGTTGTACATTTCATTTGAGATAAATTACTTTTCTACATAACTCGTGGCACCACCCGTTTACAAAAAAATTTCTCCCCATTTCCTCTTAGTATAAAACTTGATAAGTGAAATATCATTGATTCAAAACTATTTTTTGCTAGTTATATCTTATTATTCTAGTCTACGACCCTTTAAGACTTAACCGATCCCGTCAATTTTTACTAGAAATATTTTCTGCTATAAGGAAAATATGTGTACACAATTTCATTACGATATGTTAATTTTTCTTCGAGTTATGGCTCCCGAAACATAGAAAATTGCTTAGTCATAAAAGGGACGGTGCTACACCCATTTTCAAAAATTTTAGAGTTTTCAAATTTAATGTTATAATTCAATTTAGAAAGTAAAATTATATTGATACAAAGCTCTTTTTCCCTAAGTTATAGCTTATTATTTTCGTCTACGACCCTTTTAAAAATCTTTATATAAAAGTGGGCGTGGTCTCTAACCGATCTCGTCCATTTTTTGTAGAAATATTTCCTGCTATAGGGACAATTTGCTTGAAAATTGCTTAGTCATAAAAGTGGCAGTGCCACGCCCATTTTTAAAAATTTTAAGTTTTTCCTATTTATTGTTATAAATCCACTTGGGAAATGAAATTCCATGATATAAAGCTCTTTTTTGCAAAGATAATAGCTTATTTTATTCGTCCACAACCCTTTTAGAAACCTTTTATATAAAAGTGAGCGTGGCCCTTAGCCGATTTCCTTAATTTTTCTCCATGCATTCCCTATAGTAAAGGCAACCTCTCTGCCGAATTTTGTTACGATAGGTTTAACGATTTTTGATTTATGATTAATAATATTTGTAAAATTGATTTTATCATAAGTGGGCGGTGCCACGCCCATTTAAAAATTTTTTTTCAAATTTTTATCAAGAGTCTCAATATCAGTCCACACGTCAAAATCAACATTCTAGGTGTATTGTTTACTAATAATCACGTTTTTTGTGTTTTCCAAAATGTTATATATATAAAAAGTGGACGTGGTTATCATCCGATTTCGCTCATTTTCAATACCAATCTATTCTGGGTCAAGATAAGCTCGTGCACCAAATTTGGTGAGGATATCTCAATATTTACTCTAGTTATCGTGTTAACCGGGACAGACGGACGGACATGGCTCAATCAAATGTTTTTTCGATACTGTTGATTTTGATATATGGAAGTCTCTATCTATCTCGATTCCATTATACCTGTACAACCAACCGTTATCCAATCAAAGTTAATATACTCTGTGTGCAAAGCACGCTTAGTATAAACACGTATATCTGTATTGGATGGATTCTCTTGATTACGTATGAATGTGCATTATTTACATATATGTGACCGGTCTATAAAAGGTGGCTTATGACTAAAAAAAAACAGCTGTTTACAGCAGTTTCTCGCAATTTCTTTTTGAGTCATAAGCCACCTTTCATAGACCGGGTCACATATAGCTTTCGCTGAGGTATGTTGGTAGTCTATCGTGCTTGATATTAAATACAAATTTCATGCTGTGGTAGAATATTTTTAAGGTTAGTTTACATAGTTATTCGGTTAAAGAAATAACACTTGAGAGTAGTCAAACGAGTTTGATTTACAATGTGATTGGTCTTGCTGGCCAGTCCTTCCTTACATAATGTGCGCTTCGATCTCGGCTATCCCAAAGGCGAAAGAAAACAACAATGTCTGTGTGTAACCACATTGTAGTCCAGTTAGTAAAGCAACCACTTTCAAGTCGCAACATATTTTCCAATCGTGTTTTTCATAATGAATATATTTTAAAAGTTTGGACATGGTTTCATAAGTCAACTTCATATTTACGGCGTGTGTGATGGGTATTGATGGCTTCTTATTGCCATTGTGTAATAAAACTGCTTTAAGGCTTTCTTTGTTATTATCAATAAATAATCTCCATTCACTTGCGTCATATGTTTGGCCAAGCTATCCAAATAGTCCCGTTATGTATATCAAAGCAAAAACATATATTGTTTTTTATTTCTATAAAAACAAGCATATGGCCTATGTCGCTCACGATAGGTAGTATCGTAACCTGTTTTTCTAATAAATGTTTTTCTTTTAGACGGATGCAAGTAGCTCTGACTTATCTCTGGAAGCTCTAGGTCTCTTATAAGATCGTTTAACAAGGGCTGTGTCGAGACTTTGGGCAAAATCCATCTGATACGCTGGAGATTTTTGAAGACGAAGAAATAGGCGATGGAGGAACTTCAGTATACGTATCATGTTGATTTTTACGACGTGGAACTCCATCTGAATCTAGCACAGGAAGAGTAAAACCACCAGCTGAAATCGTGGGATAAGACCAAATCATATGTTTTCCAAATCCTTTTTTTTTACTTAAACAAAAGTAACAGTTAGCATCATGATCACATGTTTCTCTCCACATCATAGGTTTTTCATTTGCATGTTTTCTCTATGAAAAATGAGTATCATAAATATTTTTAATTATAAATGTAATTGTTACTTACTGAGGGTAGGATTTCCATTTCTTTAAAATATATATACAGCTATCACAAATTGAATTTGGGCGTCCAATATTGGCTCAAATTCTCAACATCTATTTTAAAATAATCCTTATATGAATTTTTGTAGTGAAATAGTGAAATTTCTTCGCCCTTTTGCTGTAGTGCAAAGACCACATACATAACAAAATATATTCGGGTCATTTTTGCAGACAAATTTTCTACTGTTATTATTAATTTTTTTAAAATTCACTAACCAATTAATAGTTTTTTAGCTGTTGTTGACAACTTGACTTTTCGCGATCAGAATGCTAGTTAAATAACATTGAATGAACTAAATGAATTACTTTAAATAGTCGCAGGCCACTTCGATTTTCAAAAGTATGTATCTTTTTTTTCGTTAAGTTTGTCACAATCGACGACAATATACCATACAGGGCAGGCATCTAATGAGTCTGTAAATTTTTTAGCCCACTACCTGCGAAAGGGTTTGAAAAAAAGGGTTTTCAAAAAAACTTCATATGCTATGGGAAATGGCCTGTGCAGGCTGGGATGTTCAGTAGGTAGGTATAACAGTTTCTATGACGGAGTGATAATTTGATTTTTTTGTTTTTATGATTTAAGCATTCTAAGAACATCGCAAGAAATGCCTCAAGGAAAAAGTTGTATTATTTGATAACAAATATATGACCATACTTCTTTCTTACGAAAACCCGCGTTGGCAACTTAAATTTTCCATACAGTATGAGCATTTTTTCTTATGATCTGCGTTTTGCCTTAAGAAAAATTGACGGGGAAAAATTTCTTGAGTGTCATTATGGAGTTTTCTCATTTCTGGCGATGCCCGTAGTAAGTTTTAAAAAGACAAAGTTGCGCAAAATGTCATACCTAAATAATTTGTTTGTAAAAAACTATAATAGGCTTGATATGCAAAATTTTCGTAAATTGGTATTTTCACTTTATTGTCAATAAAACCAACATTTATTCATGTATTTTTACGAAATAAGGTTTCAATTATTTATAATGTTTACAGTTTTAAGACCGTGAAATAAAATTGGTAAGTTTTTAAAACCTTCGATTTTTATGAATTTTTGAAAAATAAAAAAAAGTTCGATTTTGCAAAAAAAAATTTTTTTTATATTTTTATGTGAATAACTCCACAACCGTCGATCATATAAAAAAATGTTCTTATCAAGACTTGAAGAAAATTTTGCGGTGAATCCACTGGTGTTTCTCTCAACGAATTTAGATAAGTAATTTCCAAGATATGATAAAATAAATGGAAAGACCTCTGTGAAAATTCGTGATTTTAGAAAAAGAAAAAACAATCGTTATCCATAGAATTTTAAACTTTGGGTGTTTTTGTACTAAGGGGGCCATGATACATCGAAATTAAATAGTTAGACTTCAAAGTAATTTCTCTTGTTGACTAGTGTAATCAAAGCTATATGCCCACAATATGGAGTGCTGCACACGACTCATTTGTGGGGAGGGGGCTCAAAAGAGAGATTGTTAATGGAGCGCCATACAACAGTGGGAATAGAAACTCGTAGCTATTGGTTGATTCGGGATACCCTCTTGACCATGGCTAAGGACCCCGTACCGGTTACGAGAAGATGAGCCAGGACGAAAGCAAACGCTTTTTTATGATACTCATAGCAAAGCTAGGAGCATTGTTGAAAGAACTATTGGCGTTTACAAAGGTTAGTTTATTAATTAAGTCTATTTTAAATATATTAATTTTAATTGCATCGTCCCATTTAGGCCGCTGAGGATATTATCAGACGACAGAAAACCACGATATAGCTCAACAATTGTTGCGAAAATTGCAACGTGTATGCCGTTCTTCATAATGTGTGCATTAGCCGAAATATTCCTTTTCGTATCAATAATGAAGCTATAACCCCAAGGCAAGAGAAGGTGATAGACACCCACCCCGGCCCGGACACAGGCAACCGAGAGCAGATAGAATAAGAAATAGAATAAAAGACCATCTTTTCCATTCAGCTATGTAAGAATTTCATTTTAATTGGTAACAAATAAAGTAAAATTGTTTGTAAATAACATAAAATGGCACTTCATACCGTAAAAGTTCACATCATAGGACGAATTAAATTAAATAAAAAAGAGATAAACATTGTATTTATTTAACACATACATATACATAGGTAGCTTCATTTCTTATTAATTTTTTGTTTCAGCAAAGCGAGTTCAAATTTTACTTTTTCCAAATCCGCTTCCATTACTTGCACTTTAATTTTTCTTATACTGAACTTCAACTTTCAATTTGGTTTTCCATTAACTGCAGCTTCTTTTGTCCAATTTCGTTGCTTTCTTTTAAGAGCCTTAACATTTCAGTTTGAAATTTTTTCCTGATTATCTATTTCTTTGTGTTAACTATTTTGTACTCTTTACTTAATTTTTAAAATAATTTTTAATTGAGTTTTCGTGTTAACTTAAAATTTTTGAATAACTTCAAAAATGAAAATTCTAATTAGTTGGAAAATATTTAAACTCAAAAATGAATAACATAATATTTTTAAAAAATTAGGCTGCTTTATTTTTGTGTCTGTAAATTTTCTTGCTCTGGGAGTTTGTGTGGCTCGTCGTCGCTTCTGATCCTGAACTTATATTTTCTCTTAGCGACTCACTTGGCGCTTTATTCTCGTCGTTGCTAGAGGAACTATATGCGCTCGAAATTGCTGTGAAGCAGTCGTTATGAATATTTCATCCGACTGCTTAGAAGACCAAGGACGGTCTGCATTGCTTCCATGTGACGTAGCGCCTGGAACTCCTACAAAATTTCATGTTTATAGCATCATATGGACCACCGCCCGCGGTCTTTTCAACTGTTCATGCGTTGTGTTAGTTTGCGTTTCGTGTTATCTTTGTAGTCAGTCACATACCTAGAAGAAATAAAAGTATGTTGTTACCACAAACAATACATTTTCAAAGAGAATTTGTATAATTTTCTAATGCCACAACCCACTTTCTCTGCCATACCTGCGTCGACTTTACAGGAGGACCGTTACTATTTAGCAGGTCCCGTTAATTTGCTCCATAGCTGTTTTTTCTTCGCGCGGCCGTTATTAGTATTTTGTAAGCTATATTTTAGCTAACGCATTATGGCTTTTTCCATAAATTCAACTAGTAGCTTCAGTTGAGCAGCGTTTGTTGTTGGCTCCTATGTAAATAATATCAAATATTTTAAATCACAAAAATGTTAAAAAGTTTTACTACATTTTGATGCGGTTAAAAGCTGCGAAAAAGAAAAACGTAGCAAAAGTGGTAATCGAGCTGTTTATATCGAACGTTCGATACAACGCGACGATATATTTTGTTGGAGGAAAGCAAAAACGATACTTCGATACTTGTTTGTGCTCGATATCGAATTACGGAAAGCCACCCCAGATGAGCTCGCATACTAAATTTGGTGAAGATATTTCACTTGTTGCTCAAGTTATCGTGGTCTCTTTTTTCGATCCCAACAACACAGCTTCTAACGTTAGAGAAATATTGTAGTTTATATTATAATTCTAATGTAGTTCTCTAATGCATTTCGATTCGAAAACTAGATTAGAGAACTAGGTTAGAATTCGACTGTGAAACGATTCGAATAACACTAGAAATGCGATGTTGATGATCATTGTCACAGTTATCGATTATTTGCACGACATGATCACTCATCCTAGTGTTATACCAACAAAACAAAATAGTGAAAGTTCTTGGAAATATTATAATTTGCGAAATAAGTTTTTTTATTTATAACAATAAATACTAGTAAGTGAAAATTGATCAAAAAGTTAAAAAGGTAGAGAGCAGATTATTGATTATCCTCATTCACCGCTGAGCTCAATCTTTAGTACGGTTTTTTATATAGTCATACCTTAATACATAGCTTATAACCAAATAAAAGTATTTGATATAATAAACAAATGAAATTCCGCTGATTTTAAATAATTGAACTTAATTACGCATCACTTCAAATTCTCATTAGAAACTCATAGACATTGATATTAGAATTCTAACTCCTTTTCTTGATATCGGGAACGAAGTCCCTTTTTGTCGAGAATGCTATAATTCGACACAGTTTCGCAAATCGTCCTCTAACCTTCTACCTTAGAGAAATATATTAGAATTCGATTCGTCTTCTAATCGTTTTCTAACCTAAATGTTTGTTGGGATACTGATATCTTTGATATAAGGAAGTCCATATCTATAGTCGATTCCTTTAAGCCATTACAAACAACCGTAATACTATCTTATATAGAAGTATACGCTGGGTATAAAAAAAAGATATAACGTGCAAATATTCGTACATAGTATGATGTGGAAGGAATTTATGATTTTATAGTCCGTAGTAACGCTTACTAATTCACACTAATAAATATGAATAATATTTCGTGAATCATATATTTTGACGCCTTTGTATGTCATTTAAAAACAAAAATTAAATAAAAAATTTTAGGGGATTTTTTGATATGCGACTAAGCCTCAAGTAAATTTATTTTGAAACTCCCCCTATATTCAGGTAGAATGGGTCACAACAGTCTGGTAAAATTATAACAATTCGGATTTCGTAGTACTGGCGTTACAACAAAATGATGGGGCCACGAAATGTTAGAAGTACGGAGAACCATTTCTCATTGCGCCCTATTCCTACACCGTCACTTACAAAGATAAATCGTGCCGGTAGTAAGGGGCTCTAAAAACAAACCCGAAGGAAGTTAAGTTATTTTTTTGTATGGAGCAATATAAAGATTGTTCCTGGTGAATACAACCACTACAGAGCTGAGAAAGCACCGCGTGGGGTCGCAATCGAGCGCGTCACGCTACTACACAGTCTCAGCGAACATTGGAGAATGTGGCCACCGTGGAGAACTTGCCAACTACACCAAAGGTCAAAATCTAAATCCTTAAAAAAGTGTTTCTATGCGGGAACGCCTATTGGCAGTAGTTTGGTAAACGCTCTGAGCGTATTACTACCATCAAAAGCTTCCCAGCGAATTCCTCTGCCTCTACGTTCGGACCCTGCAAAAATCACTGAGGTCCCGTTTGGTCAATTTGTAGGATAAATTAAAAAGTAAACGATGCAAATTGGAATGGCAGGTTAGATTAGGTTGAACTGGCCGGTCAATAAAAACCTCACATTGACTGAATATGTCCACAATGTAACCAAAATTAGTTTGACAACTAAACGAAAGCACCTCAAATAGATATCAGGACTTGTGTAATAAAATAACTCCGTCCTCTTGTCAAAAACAAGCAGTTTTCTAGGACCTAACTTTATTGAAAAGAAAAAACGGATGAGTTAGCTAAAAGGGCGCATCCCCCGAAACTTACTCCATATACATGCCAAATAGATTGGGCGAAATTAAGAGAAAGTGAGAGTGCGCATGATCGACCAAGCCGGAGAGGCATGAACGCAAGTGCGGGCTGTAAAGTGTCGAAGATCATGTATAGACATCTTACAACATTAGACTAACAAGTTACTCCTATCATTACAAGAAATGGCTGTATACTCATGGCGGTTATTCTGACTGGACACTGCCTTCGGCGCCACATGCCTTTAAATTAAGCTAGATCATTGATAGCAGATGTGGAAAGTGCGGGTTGAAGTAAGAAATGGTCGGCAAGTTTTGTGCTCGTGCCCTGTGCTTGCTGGGCTAAGATTGCAGCTATAAGAAGTGATACAGCTGTCAGATCTGGAAGCAGCATAGGTCCTAGAAAGCGTCTACTATTTTGCCAAGAGGACGTAGTTTATTTTATAACAAAGGTCCTGGTTTTTGATAGGGTTTTTCAGTTTGGTTGTTAAAACAAACTTCTGGTAACACTACGCACTCGTTCAATCTATGTGAGGTCAGTACAACTTAACCTAGCCTAGCTTTATCTTTGCCTCGAGATCTGACAATACTATCGCCCCAAGTAGCTAGAGCTTTGACCTCGCAAGCGCATGATATGAACACAAACGTTCTCAACACATTTCTTCTACAGATTGGGACGTCTAACGTGGATTAAGCGAGTGCTGCATCCTCATTGCCAACTCATCTACCTTGGAAAAGCAGCTCGTACTAAATCTTCTCGGTGGTTTATATAGTAAACCAAGCTTTCATTAGTGTATATGAAATCATAATTGGCGAGGACTTCTTAATAATCCAAGGCAAAACAAGCTTATCTTAATATATAAAAACACGTGTCACACAATTGAGGCCAATGGACTCCTAAACTACTGAACCGATTTTGAATTTGTTTTGCACCCCGTGTGTAGTTTGATCTAACTTGAAATATAGGATAGGTGACTGGGTGACTAGGGTCTCGAGATATAGGCCAAAACGTGAACGGGTACCCCTAGAGTGTGTTTATAGAATATGGATATCAAATGAAAGCTGTTGATGAGTGCTTTAGTAGAGGGTAATCTTCATACCCCTGGGTGACTAGGGTCTCGAGATATAGGCCAAAACGTGGACCCGGTACCCCTAGAATGTGTTTATAGAATATGGATATCAAATGAAAGCTGTTGATGAGTGCTTTAGTAGAGGGTAATTTTCATACCCCTGGGTGACTAGGATAGGCCAAAACGTGGGCCAGTGAATGCCTAGACAGTGTTTATATAATATGGATATCAAATGAAAGCTGTTGATGAGTGCTTTAGTACAGAGTAATATATTATCCAGAGACGGACTGGAACTGGGATTAGGACTAGGACTGGGACTGAGACTCGGAGTGGGACTGGGACTGGGACTGGAATAAAATACATACCACCTTCTGGGACAGGCAATAAGGGATGCAGAAGAATGAGAGAAATTGAGAAGAGAAAAGAGAAAAGAGAGAAGGAGATTGAGAAAGAGATAGAATGAGACGAAGATGGAGATAGATGCAGCGAGAAAGACGGAGGGAGGAGTGAATAAAAGGATTAGGAAAAAGTGAAGAGGGGGGAGGGCAGAGTCAGACGGAAAAGCTTATTAAAATGTATGCAGATTGGCCAAATTTAGGGCAGGACAACGTCTGCCGGGTCTTCTAGTGGGTTATAAAATGGAAAGATTTTATAATTAATTTCAAGCCAACCAGCGTTTAAAGAACTTAGAAAAAAGGCAACTGAAATTCATAGACCCGCAGGATCGAGTGGCCAAAAAAATTGGTCCAGGAACAGTCAAGCTAGTGCCAGGAGGTGCTGGTACCAGAGGTGATAGTATCAGAACATCCCAGATTTTATACGGCGATGGACTGCTCGTATACGTCATAATCCCTAAGCCTTCGAGAAGTGATCTTCCGGCTAAAATAACAACTACAACTGCAAGAATCGTACAGAACATTTGGTTGTTCAATCATTTTACTTCTAACCGCAGAAGTCCTTTTTGATTAGTGCGCCGACTACGAACTCGAAATGTTTTTGTCTGTATGAATTGTATGACAATTTATGGCCTTTGAGAATTTACTTGAAAAAATGAAAGTGTGTGTTAAAATTATGTGAGGATTATGATAACTATTTAAATTTAGGGTTTTTTGACGTACCTACATTATATTTTTAGCCATAATAATTGTAACAAAAATTCCATTATGGCGTCATTGAATTTCCTAAACCATTTACAAATCAACCCGTCATAATCCCATATAGCAAATAGAACGTTAGTGTTTTGTGACAGCAATAAACTGTAACTGTTTTTGTTACATTTAAGCAACGTGTCGTTTGAGTTGATGGTGGGGATTTTCAGTGAAACTTCCAACGAACCGAGCTCCATAATGCTAGTAGGTATTTGCAGAGCTTATATTGTATGTCGGGTATTTGGGTTTGTTGTCGTTTCGAGTGGCATTTGCGTTGCTCAAGTAAAAAATATGAGTCTCAAGTGTATGTATCTCTCTGTACGTATATATATATTAGGGTGGTCCTTATTTCCAAAGTATTCCTAATTTCGATCTCACCCTCAGTAATATTGAAATACCCTTCAAATTTGTATATGCAAGGTTTAGGCCAATCAAAAAAGATTACAAGGTTGTGTGACCCTACATTATTTATTATGCGCAGAATTGTCTCTCATTTGTTATCGATAACCTCTACAGATTTTACCTTAAAACGCATTTGAAATTGCAATAAATTGGTAAAATAATATAAAAGTTTTAAATAGATGAGGCGCCAAGATTTCAATTGCGCAGCAAATTTTCAACTTTTCATTATGAATTAGAATTTTTTCGAGCACATATTTTTATAGCTCATTCAATTTGATGTGATAGACATGCATTCTAGCATACCCTTGCATGCATACAATCCAGAGAAGGCTTTCTTCGACGTGCAAATTTCAAAACGCTTTCGACTACTCTATAATTTTGAGAATTTTTTCCGTGACGGATGTTGGTCATTTTTCTTCTATACAATGAATAAAGAAAAATTGTTTCATTTATACTATATTTTAATCTGTACGAGGGTTGCTATTTATATTTTGAGCTAATAATGAAAGGCAGTAATTTACTATCGAAAATGGCTTTATTGTTTTTCGAAGTATTCTCCATGATAAACAATCCTCGTCGAAAGTGTAAAAAATCATCGCACGAAAATTTTCACGAGTTAATTCCATTTTTTCGCTGTGATACAATTTTTAAGTTACTGTTAACAACACAAGTTGTGCTCAAATGTCAAAATTTTCTGAAGAAGGTTATGCTTAAAAACGTCAAATTTTCAATTGAAAACGTCAGATGGCGCCGGCAAACAATTAGTGTTGCCAAGGCTCAAAATATAAATAGCTACCACATACCAGGATTAACGGACAACAAAACATTGTATAGCATCACACGCAACAACAATATAAAATTTGCGCATAAACCAAATCGAACTTTGAACACAATCTTTACACAAACAAAAGACAAAATCGACAAAAAAACAACATAATGTGGTATACGAAATAAAATGTAATGGAAGCGCAGGAGAAACTTGCAATCAAATATACATTGGAACGACGAAGCGATCGCTAAGTGTACGAATAAACGAACATAGACTAGACGCCAAAAACAGAAAAACAACAACAGCACTATGCGAACATTTGACCAACAAAGGACACACAGCGGACTTCGAAAACGTGAAAATATTAGACGTTGAGGGGAAAGAACGAACACGAATGACGCTGGAAGCTCTACGAATACAACAAAAAATCAATACTGCAATGAATTTCAAAGAAGACGTCAACAATATAAACTGCGCTTATATGACGGCATTATCAGCCCATGGACGAAGCAGGAAACATGAATGGAGGCAGTAAATTAAATGTAAAGTTTTGTTTATTTATGTGTTAGATATTGGAAGTTTCAATGTTATACATTGAATGTAAGTATTATGTTAACAACAGAGTGATGTAAATTGTGTAATTCTAACTAATGTGTTAATGTTTGTTTTGTTTTATATCATATTTTATGATAAATATACAGTCTCCCTTGATGAAGATGAAAAAATTTCATCGAAACGCGTAGGAAGAAAAGAGAAACCTTGTGTGTTTGTCTTTATTTTATCGGCCGAAAAGCTCCAAATAATTACAATTGTAACAAAAAATTGGCCCAAAATAAATATATTATAAATAGCTACCCTCGTAGCTCTGTTATTAATGGACGAATTTCTTAGCTTTTAATCATTTTAAAAAAGCAAGAAATTAAACACATAAACAATGATTTAAAAGGTTTAAACTTTTTAAAGCACTAGGAGACCCGGCAGATGTTTTCTGCGATAACTTTGAGCTATTTGCATAAGTTTTAAAAAGTTTTTACGTCTTAATCTCCTTCCCACTTTTTATTGTCCTTTTATTCAGTCCTCTCTCTGCCTTTCTCTTTCTATGCGCCTCTTTCTCCCTGTTTGTCTTATCCGTCACTTCTTTTTTGCTCTATCTTCGTCTAACTCTATCTCTTTCTCATTATCTTTCTCCTTCATTTTTTCTCTTCTCTCTAGTTCTTATTATTCTCCACCCCTTGTTCCCAATCCCAGTTCCAGTTACAGTTCCAGCCCAAAGGTCCCAGTTCCAGTTTCTCTTCTAGTCGCAGTCGGTCAATGGTCCATTTTCCGGAAAAAAGTTTCGCAAAGGCCTACCTATATACAAAATTTCAGCCAAATCGAACCATTAATATAATTTTTTCGAATAGATTGGTTCCTGGTTCACTTCCCGGATACAAAGTCTTGTAAATACTAATAAAGATAAAAGGCTACCTATATACCAAATTTCAGGCAAACTGCACAATGAACAAAACAGAATATCACAATAAAAATTACTTTTCTTTAAAGCTCTCATCAACGGCTTTCATTTGATACACATAGTGTATAAACACATTCTTGGGGTACTCGGGTCCACACTTTGGCTTATATCTCGAGAACCTTGTCATCCAAGGGTACGAATACCCCATATTAAAGTACTCATCAACAGCTTTCAGTTGATACACATATTGTACAAACACATCTTGAGGTTACCCGGGTCCATGTTTTGGTCTATATCTCAAGACCCTAGCCATCCATCGAGATAAAAGTATGCGTAGAAACTTCCGTGGGGGAAACTACATAAGCATGGGGCATTTTTGCATTAGCTGTGTTTTTTTTTACTTCTATATACGTTTACGCTTAAACTTTATATAAACTGCTAAGCGACAAACTTTAAATACACCTCTGAAATTGCTGCGCATAAAATTTGTCCTACTAAATTTCAATACGCATTATACTCAGATGTAACTGAAATATGCGTCTATGTTACACCCTCTACACTAATGCTATGTATTCTATATGTGTCCACAATTCATCGCAACTGATTCAGCTATATGTTATACCCTCTGGCCATCAGAGGGTTGTGTCTCCGCTTTTCGGTGCACCCTGTGCTGTAACTAGTTTTTTAACCACCGCCGCTAGATGGGTCTCCTAAGCATTATCTAAGCGAGGATAAGCGTTTTTTTTACGTGCAAACGTAAACGTATACGCGTGTGAACAAAACACGGCTATTATTACATACAGACATTCGACTCTATATAGTATAAAGGAATATGACTTCTTGCGCAACCTATAATTCTTAATAGATTTCCATAAGACTTTATATATGCTGTAACGATCTGTAGTTATGTTTTTATGCTAGCCAGAAGCGTGTGTGTGTCTGAGTAACAACTTCTGCTCTTAGCTGCCGACTACATATATATATATATATATGCGAAATAATCTGTACTTCAAGCTGCTGGTTATGTTTATGGAATATTCTTCGTTGCCTTCTTCATAAGTGTGGCTGCTTGCTTTAATGTGTACATGTACATAAGTGTGGCTGCTTGCTGGTTTTGTTGTTTGTGATTATTTACTAACATCATAGTAATGCTAATATTCGCCACAATATATTCGTTTTTTCGCTATTCGCATTTGTCGTAGGGGGTGATATCGAAAACTTCCATACACTTTTTTCTGCATACAGCGAAGGGTCAGCCTAATGTGCATATTTAGTACATAGTGGGACCTTGGTTTATACAGTAGGTAGTCCCTACCGCCTTGTCATCGCTAATGAGCTGGCACTTTATAACTTCTGTTATGACGCAAAGTGAATATGACAATATAATGAATGTGCCTATGTGTGTGTATTAAGTAAATGGATTCATTATTTCATTTTTATATCTCATACAATATTACTTTTTTATAGATTTATGTCGTTGTCATGTTTGCTTTAACTGTTCTTTTCACATGTACCCGCATTTCTATTTTGTTGGCTTTATTTGCTCAACGCGGTATTTGTTTTGTTTTTAATAATTTTTTATCACAACCATCTTTGTTTTATTTTTTCAAAATGGACTCCGGCGATAACGTTAACGTTAGCTATAGCTTTGATATTGTAAGCATTTATTTTATGATATCTTTTTTTATTGAAGTACTAGACTGGTACTTGCACACTATATAGCATATAAATACATACACATACACTTATATACTTATACATATGTACATGCATCTATGATTATTAAAGCTTTTTAGTTATTAATAACACTGGGTCACAAATTCCAACTTTTTTTCTGCACCAGAGACGCCATTATGAAATTCCTATGTAAAATCACCCCTGATTCCGAAAATCAAGGTTATTTTTAATTCTATTGTAACATTTTTGAGATATTTACGAATTACCGTTTTTCACAAAATGGGTCCACTTAATCATATATATCTCAAGAACGAATTCCAAAACGGTTTCAAGCCTTTAAAAGGTAATAAAATTTGCTTTAAACTGTGCATACAACACTTTTTGCTGGGCCCTGCAGATTCAAAGATAACGAACAATCATTACGGATTTTTTGCAGATTTTTTTTTCTTTCTAAGCTCTGTTTATTACAAAAAAAAATAAGCTTTCATTCAACAAAATCGATGGACTAATACAAAAGTTATAAGCATTCAAGTAAATACATCCATTTAATACTTAAGTACCGTACCGGGTTAGTATTCGTATATCAGTTAGTTAGCGAATACTAACACATATGTACCAGTAGGGTACTTAAGTATTAAATGGATATATTCCATCCATTTTGTTGAATGAAAGCTTATTTTTTTTGTAATAGAACAGAGCTTAGAGAAAAAAAATCTGCAAAAAAATAAAAAGTTTTCGAGATTCTTCCTCGCAAAATACAATTTTTTTTATATTTTTGTACAAAAAAAAATTGAAAAAATTAATGATTGTTCGTTATCTTTGAATCTGCAGGGCTAGCGAAAAATGTTGTATGCACAGTTTATAGCAAATTTTATTAACTTTTAGAAGTTTCAAACCGTTTTGGAATTGCTCTATTCGCTCTTGAGATATATATGATTAAGTGGACCCAATTTTTTTTGAAAAACGGTAATTCGTAAATATCTCAAAACGTTACAATAGAATTAAAAATAACCTTGATTTTCGAAATCAGGGGTGATTTTACATAGGATTTCATAATGGCGTCTCTGGTGCATTTTGGCTGTGAACCAGTGTAATTATATTATTTCAATATATTGCTTAGGCACATACAAAATTAAGATTTTTGTTGTATCGCCAAGATATTTGGAGTATTTATTTATTTTTTATAAAAAAAATATATCAAAATTATCAGAATAGTAAAAGATTTTGAATATGGCGTATCCGCTCGTCTGTCCGTTATTACGATAACTTGAGCAAAAATTTAGACCTTTTACGAAACCACTAGCTATATGCACCAGAATATATTGGTATTGAAAATGGGAGCAATCGAAAGACAACAATTTGCTATCGAAAATTTCGAAAATATATATAAAACAAATTAAGAAGAAGACGATTTAAAAGTTTTTCAAGCCGTAAATCAAAAGTCGTTGAAGATATCATATTTAAGTTTGGCATGAAGATTGTTGTTGTTATTTATACATATACAGTTTGTGTAAGATAAAATGAATTTAGGCCGAGCATCTCTTCTAACTTGCGTCGTGCTCTTTTAAATTTTTCCTACAATTTGTAGGGACGGGACCTACCTACATGTTTTATGCCACCAACGATTTTTGAAGAATACAGATGTGCATGCCCGAATTTCGGTGGAAAGCAGCGGAGCTTCACAAAGTTCTATTAGGTCACTACCATCACACCACAAACTTTAAACACAAGTTTTAACATAATTTAAGCACACAAAATACACTGATTGGAGTTTTTGAGAGTAAAAATTAAATTCTGAACAAATTAGGTGAATAAAAAGTATCCAAAAATTGTTAAATAACAAATACAGACAGTGGTAGTTTAACCACATTTTGCTGTGGTGAGTGGTGAATGGACCTACTAGAATTTTTGTGCGCCCGGAAGGTTTCTGGGGGCCCTGTAAGGCAAAGCAGTATTGACAGTACTCTAACTAGGATTTCATAGATACATATGTACATATTTTGTTGCTACAAACAATTGTTTTAAAATTGAAAATTTTTTACGTTCTACTATGAGGCAAAATCGCTTGACAAGCCTTGGAACATTGGCGTTGGAGTCCAGCCTTGCTCGCAGCATTAGTTTTGAATCGGTAATTTCCATATTCGCAGACCAAAAAGCACGGAAGGTTAGCCTTGGCTGATTCAAGCTCTTAAAATGTACATATTTAGAAAAAGTTATTGTAAGTCAAATCAAACAATGAAATCTAACATTTCGTTATGTAAGTGCTCCAGTAAATCTTAATTTATATGAAATAAAACTGACAATGTGAATTGAAAAATTTATGTATGTTATGTTATTTTTTTTACTGGATTGAGTTTATTTTTTAGGGTGGGGGGGCCGTAAACGCGAATTCTCCCAGGGGTCCGGCTCGGCCCCAATGGAGTATTTTACATTATAAGGAATTTACAATATAGATATAAATAGTTCATGAACTGATCTGATGCTACCGAAGAGGTAGCCATCTCATCTGTACTCCTCTTTTTATACTCAGTTGAGCAGAGCTCACAGAGTATATTAGGTTTGATTGCATAATGGTTGGCAGGAACGTTACTCCTATTACTATATGTACGTTTAATAAAAATTAGCAAAACCGGAGAAGAGACCCACACCCACTTTAAAAAAAAATTTTTTTAAAGTAAAATTTTAACAAAAAATTTAATATCTTTACAGTATATAAGTAAATTATGTCAACATTCAACTCCAGTAATGATATGGTGCGGCTATAGTATTTCATCAAGGCCACTGACGCTTACGGTTGACGAAAATGAAATCGAAGGTGTAGAGTCCGTTGTTTATCTTGGTAGTATTGTCTCAAATAAGAGCGGTGCAGATGAGGACGTTCAGTCTCGCATAAACAAAGCAAGAATGGTTTTTGGGCAACTGGCAAACGTGTGGAGGTCCAGCCAAATATCTTTAAAAACGAAGCTTCGACTGTTTAATTCGAATGTTAAATCAGTACTGTTTTATGCTTGCGAGACGTGGAAAAGCTCAACTCAATTCAGAAACGTCTACAAGTTTTTATTAATAAATGTCTGCACCGAATCCTGAAAATTCGATGGCCGGAAAGAATTTCAAATGACGACTTATGGTCTAGAACAAATCAACCTAAGGCTACCACAGAAATAACCAAGCGTAAATGGTCGTGGATTGGTCACACTCTCAGAAGACCTCCAGTAAATATAGCCAGACAAGCATTGCGATGAATCCACAAGGAAGCCGACGACCTGGTGCACCTGCGAAAACTTGGCGCAGAACTGTGGATAAAGAACTCGAAGACGCAGGATATACGTGGAATGACATCACAAGAACTGCACCTAACAGAATAAGATTTAAGTCGGTGGTCGAGGCCTATGCTCCAATAGGAGTTGGGAGGATGATGATGATGATGAATGATATGGTGCAACAAAATACAAAAATAAAATAAAATTTCAAAATGGGCGTGGCTCCGCCCTTTTTCATTAATTTTGTCTAGGATACTTTTAATGCCATAAGTTGAACAAAAATTTACCAATCCTTTTGAAATTTGGTAGGGGCATAAATTTTATGACGTTAACTGTTTTCTGTGAAAATGGGCGAATTGATTGCAGCCACGCCCAGTTTTTATACACGGTCGTCCGTCTGTCCTTCCGCATGGCCGTTTACACGATAACTACAGCAAAATCGATATATCTTTACTGAACTTAGTTCACGTACTTATCTAAACTCACTTTATCTTGGTATAAAAAATGAACGAAATCCGACTATGACCACGCCCACTTTTTCGATATCGAAAATTACGAAAAATGAAAAAAATGCCATAAGTCTATACCAAATACGAAAAAAGGGATGAAACATGGTATTGGATTGGTTTATTGACGCGAAATATAACTTTGGAAAGAACTTTGTAAAATGGTTTTGTCACCTACTATATTAGTAGAAGAAAATGAAAAAGTTCTGCAGGGCGAAATAAAAAACCCTTGAAATCTTTGCAGGTATTACATATATAAATAAATTAACGGTATCCAACAGATGATGTTCTGTGTCACCCTGATCCACATTTTGTTCGATATCTGGAAAACGCCTTCACATATACAACTACCACCACTCCCTTTTAAAACTCTCATTAATACCTTTAATTTGATACCAATATCGTACAAACACATTCTAGAGTCACCCCTAGTCCACCTTTATGGCGATATTTCGAAACGGCGTCCACTATAGAACTAAGGCCCACTCCCTTTTAAAATACTCATTAACAACCTTTCATTTGATACCCATATCGTACAAATATTCTAGAGTCACCCCTGGTCCACCTTTATGGCGATATCTCGAAAGGGACCAACTATACAACTCACCACACCACTCCTTTTTACAATCCATCGTAATACTTTAGTTGATACCCATATCGTACAAACATTCTAGAGTCCACCTCTGATCCACCTTTATGCGATATCACTAAATGGCGTCCACCTATAGCACTAATGGCCACTCCCTCATAAATACTCTTAATACTTTCATTTGATACACATGTCATACCACACATTCCAGGGTCCCTCAGGTTCATTTTCTACATGGTTATTTCCCTATGTTGTCACCACACCATCGATTCGTCACTGAGTGTGTAATGTTCGGTTACATCCCGAACTTAACCTTACCTTACTTGTTAATTTTTTATTGGTGTGTATGAACTGCAGTTACTTTTCAGGCATGAAAAAAGTGGCCCATACTCAGTCTGTTTATTATGTGGGAGAACCATATAATCAAATAACCTGATAAACATGCGCACTCGATTAAAAATAGTCGATCTTTCTCACTCGAAAATCTTGCGAAAAAGCAATACCCGTAAAACTGCATTATTAAGACCAGTATCTTTTTCACGAAAACGGCAAAACATTGCTTTAGTCTATATACTTTAACTTCACAATGTAGTTGAATCTGGGACCCATTTCTTAACTTCATTTTTATTAGCTTCGCTTATGTTTGTACGCGATCTGTATGACGACCTATTTTAGAGTAACTTCCGCGGTAGCTAGAGTCTTGACACTTTGAATACATGTCAGAACCCGTTGATGGAAAATTATTTTCTCTAGTTGGCGAGGAGCCGTGATCTTTAAAAATGTCCAAATTTAGGAGATATGCTTTCGAGCTTTAAGTAACTTTCCGATAATTTAGGTACCTGAAACTTTAAGCATAGTTTTGGACTCTTAAATTTGTATTATTTAAGATTCCAATTTTTGCTAGGAGGGGGCAGGTATTGAGGTTTTTAGAAATTTCATTAGAATATTGTGAAAAGTTAATATGAATTAATAAGAGCTTTGGAAGCTTTCGTTCGATTTTAATGTAACGTCCACTGGTATAACTTACTTAACTTTTTCTGTAAAATTTTGAATTTTATCTAAGACTTTGTACTTTTTGATTGTATTTTCTTAAATTTTCTACAAACTTTTCACATGTAATTATACGTTTTGGTATGGAGCTCCTTAAACAAAAATATAAAAATTATGTAAAATCAAATGAAATTGACATAGAATTATGGTGAAATTACTTGAAATTAAGTGAAGTGAACAAACAGTTCCATATAAAAACGCAATAAGTGCACTTAGACTTTTTTCCGGGTTTTAATGTGATCATTGTGGAAATATGAAGATTCTAATCTTCGGATAGAGCACTTACATAATTTGTCCAAAGATGGCGCGCTTTTGTCCAAGAAAGTAAATATCCATATTTGGGAGAGATTGTTGGATTTACAAAAAACTTTTTCTTGTGTCTTACAGCACTTACATAATTTGTCCAAAGATGGCGCGCGTTTGTGCAAGAAAGTAAATATCCAAATGTGGAGAGATTGTTGGATTTCAAAAAACGTTTTCTATTACTTATAGAAAAAATAGAGTAATACTTGTTACAAAAATAGGCCTATGCACTGCGGCTGATCTATACGAATCGATTAATATCACTTTTATATAATTTTACGTATGCTAACTATGCGAAACGGCCTGTCAATGTTTGTATGGAAATTTTGTTAACGTATTAATATATAGATAAGCAATAGTAGCAGATTGAAACTGTAAGCGCATCACAGACTGTTCGAAAAGTCGAACTTCGCTGTTTACGTGACTCGATAGTTGTTCGGGGTAATTTTCGTCGTTTGTTGCCTTGAATAGTGTTGTCGTGATCGGTTGGTGCAAAAATTAAAAATTAAAAATTTCGTGCAGGATTGCAACAAAACAGAAAGGTGAGTAATATTAAGTTTTGTTGCAAATAAAAAGTGATATACAAGTGCATAGATATGTATGTATGTATATATCTTTGTTGTGAAACTTAGTTCATATGCATGTACGCTGCAACAATTGTTAAGCAATTTAAATTCAGGCATAAGAAATAATTTATGACTTTTTTTCGTGTAAACTAGTGTAAATGTTTGTGATAATTTCATTTTTTGTTAAAAATTAGAATCAACACAATACTAACTCACATATGTACATATTTTTACAGATTGAAGAAGATTTTAAAGAACTTTACCCTGAACAAGCAAGGAAGGCTAAGTTCACCCGACATTACATTCAGTTGAGAGCTGTGGAGACAAAGTAAGAGAAAATCACCATGTTGTAAAAAGAACCTAGGGTAACCCTGGAATGTGTTTGTATGACAGTGTATCAAATGAAGGCATTAAAGAGTATTTTAAGAGGAAGTGGACCATAGTTCTATAGATGGACGCCATTTAGGATATCGCCATAAAGGTGGGCCAGGGGTGACTCTAGAATGTGTTTTGTACGATATGGGTATCAAATTAACAGGTATTAATGAGGGTTTTAAAACGGAGTGGCCCTTAGTTGTATATGTGAAGGCCTTTTCGAGATATCGAACAAAATGTGGACCATGGTGGATCCAAAACATCATCTGGCGGGTACTACTAATTTATTTATATATTTAATACCACGAACAGTATTCCTTCCAAGATTCCAAGGGCTTTTGATTTCGCCCTGCAAAACTTTTCATTTTTCTTCTACTTAATATGGTAGGTGTCACAGCCATTTTACCAAGTTTTTTCTAAGTTTATATTTTGCGTCAATAGACCACTACAATTACCATGTTTCATCCTTTTTGTCGTATTTGGTATATAATTATGGCATTTTTTTTATTTTTTCGTAATTTTCGATATCGAAAAAGTGGGCGTGGTCATAGTCGGATTTCGGCCATTTTTTACACCAATACAAAGTGAGTTCAGATAAGTACGTGAACTGAGTTTAGTAAAGATATATCGATTTTTGCTCAAGTTATCGTGTTAACGGCCGAGCGGAAGGACAGACGGTCGACTGTGTATAAAAACTGGGCGTGGCTTCAACCGATTTCACCCTTTTTCACAGAAACAGTTATCGTCCTAGAATCTAAGCCTCTACCAAATTCACAAGGATTGGTAAATTTTTTGTTCGACTTATGGCATTAAAAGTATCCTAGACAAATTAAATGAAAAAGGGGCGGAGCCACGGCCATTTGAAATTTTCCTTTATTTTTGTATTTTTTTGCACCATATCATTACTCTAGTTGAATGTTGACATAATTTACTTATATACTGTAAAGATATTAACTTTCTTTTAAAATTTGAATTAAAATCATTTTTTTTTAAAGTGGGCGTGGTTATTCTCCGATTTTGCTAATTTTTATTGAGCAGACATATAGTAATAGGTAGTAACGTTCCTGCCAAATTCATCATGATATCTCAACGACTGCCAAATTACAGCTTGCAAAACTTTTAAATTACCTTTTTAAAAGTGGGCGGTGTCACGCCCATTGTCCAAAATTTTACTATTTTTCTATTCTGCATCATAAGTTCAACTCACCTACCAAGTTTCATCGCTTATCCGTCTTTGGTATGAATTTATCGCACTTTTTCGATTTTTCGAAATTTTCGATATCGAAAAAGTGGGCGTGGTTATTGTCCGATATCGTTCATTTTAAATAGCGATCTGAGATGAGTGCCCAGGAACTTACGTACCAAATTTCATCAAGATACCTCAAAATTTACTCAAGTTATCGTGTTAACGGATAGACGGACGGACAGACATGGCTCAATCGAATTTTTTTCGATATTGATGATTTTGATATATGGAAGTCTATATCTATCTCGATTCCTTATACCTGTACAACCAACCGTTATCCAATCAAAGTTAATATACTCTGTGAGCTCTGCTCAACTGAGTATTAAAACAATTCATATTAACGTCGAAATGGTCTGAAGCATACCTTTGAGCACAACATAAAGACAAATATTACAGGAATCTATTGACATCTACAAAAGGCGAGATCGACATTAGTAAGTCCCATAATCTCCTATTTATAATGAAGTATTCGTCTAAATTAATCTTTACTTTAGATTCAAGAGACTCCATTTATTTTATGCTACTTCACACTATTTTAAAACCAACACACCGTATATAGTAAAAGAAAGAGATTTGAAAGTGCATCGTAAAGCAACAATACAAAACTCCGTGAATAGTTCCATTTTACATATAGCAACGAAATTGATTTAGAATTGCTTACTAAAATTCCCACAGAGTCGAAATCGCCAATACAGCCATTTATAATTGTAGTGGGTCTGATCTTTTGAATTTACATATTTTTACGTGAGCTTGGTTATCACAAATTTAAATTTACCTCGTTGTAGTTTCACTGGACATTGCCTTTAAAATTTATCATATATTTTTCCTTGAATACCCAGATGAATCCCATCAAGTATGGGTTTTTTTACTACATTTTTATGCGATATTTCGACTTCTTATGAATGTAAAAAACCATGTGTAACTAACCTTGTTTGTAATTTAATTTTATTGATATTCGGCCTAAACACACCCGCGCTGTTAGTTCTGCTTACTCCTAGCTGGAAAAAGAAGCGGTAAAGATGGGTTTGATGGTGAATGAGGACAAAACAAAGTACCTGCTGTCATCGAGCAAAGAGTCAGCGCATATGCGCCTTTGCAACCACGCTACTGTTGGCAGCCATAATTTCGAATAGTAAAAGGCTTCGTTTATTTGGGAACCAGCATCACACAAGCAACAACATCAGCACTGAAATCCAGCGAAGAATCAATCTTGCCAGTAAATGCTACTTTGGACTAGGTAGGCAATTGAAAAGTAAAGTCCTCTCTCGGCGAACGAAAATCATACTCTACAAGTCACTTATCGTACCCGTCCTGCTATATGGGGCAGAAGCATGGACCATGACAACAGCAGATGAAGCGGCTTTGGGAGTGTTCTGAGAGAAAAGTTCTTCGAAAGATTTATGGACCTCTACGCGTTGGCGATGGCGAGTACCGAAGAAGATTTAATGATGAGCTGTACGAGCTATACGCAGACATCAACATAGTCCAGCGAATTAAAACGCAGCGGCTGCGCTGGCTAGGCCACGTTATGCGAATGAAGATGATGCTCCGGCCAAGAAAGTGTTTCTATCGGAACCCGCCTATGGAAGCAGAGGTAGAGGGCGGCCCCCACTCCGTTGGAAGGACCAGGTGGAAAACGATTTAAACTCCCTTGGTGTGACCAATTGGCGCCGGTTGGCGGAGCGAAGGAGCGACTGGCGCGCCTTGTTGACGGCCATAACCGTTTAGACGGCTAAGACGCCAATTAAGTAAGTAAGTAATATATGTAAATGCAGTAACATTGTTCAGTTTATTTGGACAAAATGGTTTTGTTTAAATGCCATAAAGGTTTTGTAAATTTGAGAGATTTATACTCACATTTCAATTTACATTATGGGTTAAATGAAGTAGATATTTACAAATGTACTCACAATAATTGTAATCAAGAATATACAAGTTTAAAAAGATTTAAGGTACACATAAAAAGGCACATGAATTTAAAAGTATTCAAAAATACTAAAATTGTAAGCAATACTGAGCTATTGAAAACTAATATTGACACCAATGTAACACATAAATATTCGAATAATAATTTTGAAAGAAAAATGTATTCCTGTAATGAGTCAGTAATCTGTTTGCAGACCACAACTAATAGTAGTGAAGATGATAATGATATCACTATATGTAAAGATGAAGTATTTTCAAAGTTTGAAAGTCTCATCACACAAGCTTGTCAAGATATTTTAATGAAATGTTACGCAAAAGATAATTTTGTAGAAAAGATGTCTTGTTTATACATGAAATGTAAAAGGAATTTTCTTTTGGGAAATGGTGGAACTTATGGAAGTATAAAAATGGTACTAAAACTGGTATCAGTTTTATAAAAAGTAAGTATCATATTAGAGCGCAAAACTATCAATTTAATAAAAATAATTTCAAACTGATACCAAAAGGTATAAATTGGATAAAAAAAAATTATCAAATAGATGCTATGTTATGGCAGAAATAATAGGAGAGAGTATCAAGTTGATAACACACATACAAAATATCAAATTGATACTTGTTAGTATAAAATCATAAAGTTCGAAAATATCAAATTGCCAACTTCGAAAATATCAATTGCTTAACACGGTTGATGAAGCATAATTCATACTAGAAAGTTGCATATTGATGACTATTTACCAGCTTTTTTTGAGTGCGTCTGTCTGTTTTAACGCAAACTAGTCCCCCAAATTTTGAGATATCTCACTGAAATTTGGCACAAGGATGTATTTTGTATTATATTAGACATTTGTCGGATCCGGTAGGATCGACCACTATAGCATATATCTCCCATACAACCGATCGTTCAGATAGACGATTTTGGTCATTACTGCCGCAATTTAGAGAGTATAAACGTGAAACTCGGCGATATATATTTTAATATATCATAGACGATTTTCTGAAAAAATCACTTTGATCGGAGCTATATATAGTATATATCCCATACAACCGATCGTTCAGACAGAAAGATTTTTTGGCAATTTCTCCCTTAGTTTTCAATATAAAAACGTGAAACTTGGTGATATATATTCTAATATATCATAGAAGATTTCCTGTAAATATCATTTCGATCGTATAATGACCACTGCAGAAGCTGCAAAGATCCAAATACCAAGGAGACAGTAGAACACTTATGTGTAAATGCCCGGCTCTAGCTAGAGCCCGGCTAAGGTTCCTTGGAACCCCGCTTCTAGAAAGACCTCAGAGGGTTATCTGTGATAGCGGGCGGTGCCACGCCCGTTTTTTTAAAGTTTGAAGTTTTTCTATTTATTGTTTTAAATTTACTTGGGAAATGAAATACCATTGATATAAAGCCCTTTTTTGCAAAGATATAGTTTATTTTATTTGTCCACGACCCTTTTAAAAACTTTATATAAAAGTGGGCGTAGTCCTTAACCAATTTCGTTCATTTGTTCTTCAAAGTATTCTTATAGTAAAGGCAACCTCTCTGCCGAATTTTGTTGCGACAGGTTTAAATACGATTTTTTATTATGATTAATAATATTTGTAAAATTGATTTGATCACAAGTGGCGGTGCCACACCCATTAAAAATAATTTTTATCAAGAGTCAGGTTTTTGTGTTTTCCAAAATGTATATATATAAAGGTGGGCGTGGTTATCATCCGATTTCGCTCATTTTCAATGCCAATCTATTCTGGTCCAGATAAGCTCGTGTACAAATTTCGTGAAGATATCTCACTGACTTACTCAAGTTATGCTGTTACGGGCTTATGGGCGGACGGACGGACATGGCTCAAACAACGTGACACATGGATGATTTTGATATATGGAAGGCTATATCTATTTCGATTCCTTTATAACTGTACAACCCTGTGTACAAGTACAGCGGTATAAAACATGATATGTACAAAATAATGTGTAACGATTTTCATGTTAGCTCAAGTCAAGCATTGAGCAAATTATTTATTTATTACTAGCCGGACCCGTGCGCATCTTGCGTACAAATATAAAGTCTCATATCAAATATCAACAGAATCAGCTGCTCTATCAATCGATTCTATAAACCTACATGCGCTTGCGCTGCCATCTGCCGAATGCTGGCAACTGCCGGTAATGCAGTCTTAGTTTCTAATCAAATATTCACAATAGTGCCATAGTACATAATAGATTTCTTTGTGTACTCACAATCGTTTATTTTTAACAAATTATTTTAATAAAATATAGCTAACAAAAGCACTACGGCTAATAATGCCCAAGCTCGCTATAGCACCGAATCCCATCTTACACCAAACTTTCTTCATAGATATGGATTCCAATAAAGAATGAAAAAGGGTGTGCAGGTCCCAGTAATTAAATAATATATAAGATTGATCTTAGAATACAAATATGATTAGAGTAGGTGATTTCCACGTCGTGTTGTTCCCTTGAGATGGAACCTAGGTTAGGACTTGAAAAGTGAGATATATATTTGAGGGAAACAGATTTTGTGAGTGTTCTGAGTGCTGTTCAAGGAAATGGATACTTACCTCGATAAATGTTTCAGTTCACAAGTTAAGGAAAAAATAAATAGTACATCACTAGTTGAAAATGGAAGGTATATACGAGTACGCCCAATACAGAAAGTCTAATATATCGGCTCGTAACATAGTCGCTGACTAAATACTCTTTAGTTAAAATCTTGCCTAAATTAAAATGGGATTTAAAATTTTGTCTGTCATAGTCATATTAACACATGTTTTCAGCTAAAATAAGCATGGACAGGATATCCGCATGAAAAAAAAGGTATTGATTCGCGCTGCGAGAAATTTTTTAGAAATTTTAAAAGTTCACCCCTGTTTCCTTAAAACCGTGTTACTTGTCTCTACGTATAAAAATGATAATTTTTTACTTGACAAAACTCTTACAACGTACAAAAATTGTCAAAGGAGTAACTGAAAACGTGTTTGGATCATAATCCGGTGGCGGATAATTATCTTTCAATTCTTTTAAAAAGGTATAAGATACGTTTTGTAAAATTCGCAGTTTTTTATCAGCCGTCAATTTAAATTGAGTGTATAATCTATTAATTGAACATTAACATACTTATTAAAGAAAATTTACTTAATTTCGTTCTTAAAAAATTATTTAAATCTCGCAACATAAACGAATAAGAGAGTTAAAGCGGATTTGGGCTCCTTGAAGCAAGGAAGCAACAGGCTATCTACTCATACAGTCGTATTCATGTTGAATAGTTTATATAGTTTGTAGGAATGTTGTAGAGAAAATTTGTTTGCATTAAGACAGATGTGACGGCCAAAATGATGCAAACCTTAATGTTAGGTGACCCTAACCGTTAAAGCCGTTTAACTTAATAGACCCGATGACCGAATAGGATATACTAACCTCGATACTAATAAGTATGCAGGACGTTCAATGATAATCAGTTAAATCAAATTAGGTTTAAGAATTCATGAGCTTAACACCGGCTTATACTATTGAATTTCAATATTATGTTTTCTAAGAGAAACTGAAAGAATGAAACATTTACTGGCATATTTGCTATGAAACCATTTCGAAAACCGCCCAACGTATCATCATCAGGCAATTTGTAATGTTGTCAAAGGTTTCACTGGATTAGAAACGTGAATCACATGGTGAAACTGTAGTAGCCTTTACCACTATGCCATCCTGCTTGTATTTGTTTTCATGCTTAATTAAGTTTTTCTCATTTCTACACTAACAACACAATTGAGACATTTTGTCTCTATATTAATTTGTTGCCATGTAGATTTTGTTAATGAATTCTTAAATATAGTATAAAACTGAACACATCATATAAACAAACATCAAATTTAGGTTTGTCTTCGCAAAGTCAGCATAAACAAGGGAGTTTAGTATAGTTTTTCCATAGGAAAGAAGTGACCTAGAATGTGAGTCATTGTGCATGGACCTGCAAGTGTAAGTCCCGTTTACATCAGAAAATCATTGAACTCAAGTCTATCATGACATAGACTAAGAGGGAGATGAAGGGGGGAAGTAGTTTAGGCAGCGCCCGTACCAAGGAGTGTCTTACAATTTTTGTTGCTACTTCTTGTTGTATTCCTGTTTTATTTCACGCTTTCTTTTAGAGGAATTGTCAAATGTAAAGGGGAATAGAAGACACAAAAGAATGCCAGCGAATGAATTCAAGAGTTCTGTAATGTAATTCAATAATTAGAAGTCGGAATAAGAAATTGTTCTTTTATTAATAGATATTCACAAAAAACCGAATTACCCTCAAACGCTGCGAAACTGGTCAAATTGTATCAGCGCAGAACGCCATTTTTAGTTAATATCTTTCTGTGTACTACAAACCAAAAATATCACCCAAATTACATCAACGCACTATCACAGTCGTTGAACATTTTTTTTGCAAGATATCTTGTCATAAGTGGCGCCTTCGGAGATTATTTGCTTGACGAAATGAACATGCGTCAGCTCTCCGCGAAATTTTGACATGTACTAAATCATCGACTGTCTGTCGTAAATAATTCCTTCACTTGAATATTATTTCTAGATTAATTTTATGCGCAAAATGCTAGTATAGGATGCTACTTTTCCTCAATTAAAGATAGTAAATAGTCAAAACTCACGAAAAAATAAAAAAATAAAAAAATATCTATGAATGCGGAATAGTTTTTAATTAGAGATTTCGCATATGTGGAGCTCTAAGTAACCATCTGCACATTTAAAAATTGTGTAGTATTTTGCGTCACAAACATATTACTGATGCGGGAATTCACTAGTATAGATAAATAGTTCTCCTGACGTATGATGTCTAGTTGTCGGGAAGCGCTTTTTTCAGCTTCCATTTAGTTCATCTGACGTTAAACGCCCCGAGTTCTAGTGTGGTAACAACATTCTTGCATCATGTGGCAACTTTATGCAGACCCTTTGGTATTCTACCCGCGAAAGTAGCCGGATAATTTTTTACCCACAAAAGTAGGTGCGTTACATCGAAATAACCACACAACAGCTGTTGTTTAGAAAAAGGCAAAAACTGAAAAATAAAGTATTGGTAGCGCAAATAAGTAAAGATAATAGTAAAAAAGTGTTGCTTCTTGCTATATATTATATATTTGTTTACATTATGTACTTTCACAGAATAAATTACAATATATCTATGTAGAAACTTATCAATGCATAATATGCATATACACATCGTCCGTTTATCGTTAACCTCCTATCTACAAGTGGGACATTTTCGGTAAAAACAAACACGGTTGCCACACCATGTTTTTATTTGGGACTGAAATTCACTCGAAAAAAAATGATCAATTTTTGTTTTATTTTATTAGTATAAAATAAAAAATTTTAGGATGTTTCCATATAAAATTTGACTAAAACTAGTGAAGACTTTCCTTTAATCAAGCTGAACAAAACAAATATTGTGCATGCAACTCAAATGGTAGCTATATTTTGGGCATAGGATAGAGTCTATGATCTTTCACCAACCTAGAAACAGTGTGAACCTAGTTTTGGTCACAACGCTCTTGGTTCTAGTGCATAGATATGTTGATTGCATGAAATAAAATGCATAGTGCAGTTTAGGTTTATAGTAAGAGAACGGTTCAAAATTTGCGGTTCTGTGTTGCGATGGACACTGCCTAGTGGATGTGTCGAAATTCAGTAAATCGTAATGAACATCTAGGCAATTTTGTAGGCCCATACTGATAGTACTGCTTTCATTTTTCCCTTAACTAACGCCTAAACTTCACTATTAGAGCTCTAGACATTCAGTAATTGTGAGTTTTGATCCAGGGTAGGCTTCAGGGGTTTCTGCTAGCACCTACGGAATGATATTTTATACAAACGATTCTTGGGCAGAAGATCATCTCTATGTGCATTGGCTTCGCTCATGTTTTCGAGTTAAACATATTTCTTGTGCCAAGATATTTGGTTTTCATATTTCACCCTTTGCGCGACTCACAACAGCCACAATAGTCCACTGGAATCCTTGACTCATTGAGCTGGGCGCCTAAACGAAGGATAATGCATATAATTTCTTGTTTTTTACGTTTTGAATAGTCGTTTAGGCTCCCTTCCGAGACGCACTTAGATGTGCTCGTCTATATCATAGCTATGGCTAGAGGCGAGAGGCAATTATTATTTCATGTATATTTTAGCATACAGCCAATTCTAATTAAATTCCGTGCGAGTTTTTGCGCGCCCTCGCTCGCCGAATATACTCGAATTCAAATAAAAATCCTCTGCGAGTTTGCTCCCTTCTCGCGCTTCCTTCTATTCTGAGCATGTTTCGAAAAAGGTCGAATACTCGGTTATGGGAGAGAATAGTATGGTATATATGATGAATGTGGGAGAGGAGGCGATTCACATAAAATATGCGTCATTCATACATAGACGAGTTTTTCAACTGATAGTTGCTTATAGCATTAAAGCAGCAGATGTCATCACGACTAGTTAGATATTGGTTCTTTTACGAAGGAACACTTTTTTGTAGGGCAATTGTGTGCTGAAAATATGTATGTACTGATTCTAGCACCTACAACACTAAGCGACCCATCAATATTCTTTAGTTTAAGTAGAAACAGTATATCATAGCAGGACGATAGCAGCTCTTGTATATTTGTGATGCAGCATCCAGAAATTGCGCAAGGGATGTTTTACAGAGGCTTTATATGATTTCGCATATGGCGAAAGGCGACTCACTCGACTTGTGCCGCCAGAGAAAATGGCTTGCTGGATGAGAGACATGCACACCCGGCTAGCGGATTTGTGTTAGTGCCGGCGCTTGTCACTCTCTTTAGCTTCTATGCTCCTGTTGTTGCAGTGTTTGCTGTGGGCTAGCAGAATCATTACTGTCATGTCAGTGAATCAGCACTATGAAATACGCAGCTATACTAGGTGCATATGCCTATACTTTATTCGTCTTAGTTTCAACTAACAAATGTGCAAAAATAATTCACTTTTAAATTTTTAGAAGCGAAGACGTAAGAACATGCGCTCAACGAAATTTCATGTTCGCAACCAGACAGGCTGATGACTTGTCTGAATTTGATCGAAATTTGAAATTCGCTATATCGCCCAATATACTTCTCTCCCTAGGAGAAAAGATATGGAGATTTTTCGCTATTTTCTGCGGAATAACAACATCCGCGAGAAAAGAACAAATTCCTGCGAGAATAGTTGAGAATTATGGTCTGATATAGTGCTCTGACACAACCGATGGAGATATCTAGCGCGTATTCGAGGACGTCGGGATATTTCATGCATCATTTACGTGTTTTCTTTTTAATGACCGACGGGCATGAAATTATATCCACCCTGCGGTGAACATATTATTGCTTCTGTCTGTACAATCTTCTTATTGACTGAGCAAGTAATTTTATGGTGAGGAGTCAGGCATTGAAGTCACAATCAAATTAGTATGTGGGCTACGACGAAAATGTGTGTGCGAATTTGCAATATGTGAAGTTTTACACAACATAAATAAACGAGTGAATAAAGAAAGAAAAGTACAATCGACGCACCAAATGGACAACTGCCGTAAAGAGACTGCAAATATTACGATAACAAAAGGACAAAAGGGCACCATGTTTTTGTGACTCCCAAATAATGTGACGCAAGTGGCAACCGTCACAACCGTGAAAGCGAAGAAAACTACTCAAATTTCTCCACAGACACTGGTGAGTTTTCGGTGAGACAGCGTTACCACTTGGGCCAGAATCGCGGATAAAGAACTGGTAACGATATTCGGTTACATAATGTTCTGGGTACTATTTACCGTAACGCTCAGAATCGGAGCGTAAATAGCAAATTGTTTAATTTCTCGAACTTTTGACAGCAGACCACTAAATATAAAACCTTTTTAAAAATTAAAATCCGCTCATGTCATTTTAGAATTAAAATACTTTTTTAGAGATAAAAAAAGTGTTTAGTGGACTATGACAGACTAAAATGATATTTAATTTGGAACCATGCTTAAACCAATAAAACTCATTTTATTTCAACATGATTACGGGCATACATTAATGAAGTGTAAAACTTTTAAACGACTAACAAAAAATGAGCACAAATTATTTATTGTCTGTACTTGCAGTAAATCTTATTAAGCAACATACTAACGAACTAGATTGATAAATTTTTTGGGCATATGTGTGTGTGTGTTTGTACACTTTTATGTAGCATTTTTTATTCGTTTATTGATTTGTATTTCATGATAATGCTTATAAATAAGATAATATGTTTGATAAAGTTACTTACCACAATTTCTGCTCGAAGTTTTCTCACAAATCGTAAATACGGCATATACAAATGATATCTATATATATATACATACATATAGAATCGGTCTATCTAGGTGGTACATTCATAGATATAAAATAAGGAAACAGAAGCAAAAAGATACTAACGTAAAGGCAAGTGTTAAATTCAGCTGGCTATACACAGTTTACATCAATTAATACAAAACTACGACCATTTCATTAAGGGGAAATTTAATAATTCATTATCCCTGTCACTGCAGGCAAGCTGAAAAGGTTATCAATTATCAGCACGTTAAGCTGTGAAGCTGTGTATAAATGTCCAAATTTACATGAACTCTTTACAATGCTTTTAAGCCTATCTCTCAATTCACTTGCTTAGTATATCCTTAATTTTGTCCTTTCATGTCCTTCGATTAATATCATTTGCCGTAGTCACTTTTGATCTTCATCGTTGCATGCGTACACATCAGTACGAAAAGTGTATTTTCAAAACAGTGGCGGATCCACGGGAGTGGGCATCTGAGAGAGTGTTGCATCTCTCAAAGCCAACGTAACTCTAAAAATCTGTGACAAGCGCCCGAAATTCCAACAATCGCTAAACCAGTGTTGCATTTTAGCTTTTTTTTTCTCGTTTAGCTTGAAAGTTGCGATTTGCTTTAGCTTTTTTCAACTTTTTTTTAGAAGTTCTCTAGCTCTTTTAGAAATTTTAAGAAATCTAGATAAAGAGTTGTGTAGATTCACATGTCAAGAACACTGAATGATTTGGCCAGGCGAGATTTAACAAAAAATTGAGAGCATCAGGACAGATAGTGCTGGCCTGAGGAGGCAGAAATCGAGGACGCTAGTAACTTTATTAAGGCACATCGACCTAATATCATTTTCATTCCGGTGTCTGCCACTCGATTCTATTGGCTTTTTATTTGCTTCGAAACTGCCTCCGAGCTAAATTGAATTTTGATTTCGGAAGCATTATCAAATCATCAGTATCGAAAAAAAATTTGATTGGCCATGTCGTCCGCCGTCTGTCCGTTACACGATAACTTGAGTAAATAATTGGGATATCTTCACAACAAATTTGGTACACGACTATCTGGACCCAGAATAGATTGGTATTGAAAATGAGCGAAATCCAATGATAACCACGCCCACTTTTTATATTGTGACGATATGAGTGACACTAAGAATACTCACATCCTAGTCTGAATGTAAGTAAATGAGTCACAACACAATAAAAGCAGACAGTCCTGTACTACATAACCATAATCATTATGTCTACACAGAAGTACGTACACGCCGCGGAAGAGCAAGCACGAACACATGCAGATATCTGAGATGCTCCGAGAAAGTACGCAATTGCAATTGTGAAGTGTCGCTCACAAATCACAAGAATATGCAGAAGCCATATACGTGGTGCATCTGTAGTTATAATTATGTGGCGAGGACTAAGTAATTCTGGAAGCGTCTCTAGAAGATGCCACGAGGAAATCACAGAGTATAAACAAGCACAGCGTGTAGAGGCGCTACGAGCAGTATCAGTTAAGCACGCTATCTGACGGGCAATAGATCAGTTTCATTTAAGCTGTCAGTCAGTTGGGTATAAGCCAGCTAATTGCGAAAGTATAAGTGTGTATGCGTCTGACTAGTACTTTGATAAAGGCCATTTGTTCCAGTATCAATATGGAGTTATCTATCTCAACAGTTAGCGATAGCGACGACCGTTAGCAGAAGAGGCAAATAAGGGAATTGCAGTAAATTCGTGCCAATTAGATATAAAACAAGTTTAAAAGACTTAAAAAGGCGTAGACTAGAATAATAACCTATAACTTAGCAAAAAATAGTTTTTGAATCAATGACATTTCACTTATAAGTTTTATTGTAAGAGGAAATGGGACAGTTTTTTTTAACAGGCGGTGCCAACGTGTTATGTAGAAAAGTTATTTATCTGAAATGAAATGTGCAAATTGACTCACGCTGAGTATGTAATGTTCTACTACACCCGAACTTAGGCACCTTTACTTTTTTTTTTGCTGTACTTAGGTATGTCAAGAGGCATAATTTGAAAGATACCGTTGTGTGTAAGGCTTATACCCATATAAAAGTAAACTTTCGTAAGGAGTTATTAAGCTCGTTGCTAATTTTGCTCTTCGAGTGCGACGATTGCGTCTGCGCTTTGTCTGGCTTTCGTTTATGACGCTATCTACCTCCTCCCTCCTTGTTATCAATACAAGGTATTGGGAAGAAGAGCCACGAAGTACGGCGTGGATGGAATGATCTAAAGCTCTGCAGAGACATTGTCGGGTGCATGGAGGTTTGGTTAACCATCCCATCATAGACAAACTCATATCCAGAGCTAGAGGCTTCTCTAAGCTAGTAGTAACAACTGCTGAAAAAAATCAAGTTTCGCCAGATTGAAGTCAACAATATGATGCAATTTTCCATACAGTTTACAGAGAGATTGTGTTTTTTTTACAGTAGGGACTGGAGTTCAAAAAATGGCCCAAGTTTTTTAACATTTGCGGGTAAAAACGCTTATCATCACTTACTAATGTTTAGGAAACCCATCTAGCGGCAATTATTGAATACTCGAAGCGTGGTTAAATAACTCGCTTTAAAAAACAGTGCGTCCGTGCGCCATACCTCAATTTGAGCCAGACTTGCTTCACACATACTCTTAAGCCCTGCAAAGTTGACGAATCTATATCCCATATAAACAGCTGATCCAACCAAACATATGGAAATCAATGTAATTGGTCAATGGTGCCATACCGTAAGCGTCTAGCCATAACCATACTATAGCAATACAATTGGGTTTGTTTACGTTGTAACGATAAACAGCTGATACGTTGGAGTTACGGATACAGCGCGAAACGACATACGGCACAATGACTCCGGCTTTGCAGACATTTAGCTCCATCGTTCAGTCGTTAGCGAGACAGCAGCGAATAAACACTACTGAGGCTGTCGCACACATGTTAAGATTCCCTGTGAGAAATATTATGATGGGAAATGCCAACTGTTAAGCGGCCTTTCCGTAATAGCTCATGTTCTAAACATGTTATGAATTTTTCTTTTAAGTTATTTTAACAAAAAGCTTCAGCAGTTTCTTAAGGAACTTGAGAATATTTAAAACTATTTTTGGATCAAATCAAATTTTCAAAAATGCGTTTTTAGTACACGCACTTTGGCAACTTTTTTCTTTTTCTTGTTGGGATGCTTTCGCTCTCTAATACACTTCCATTTAATTTTGCCGACCACTGCAAAAACGGCTTGTGCTTATTAACTGAGACACGGACCACTTTGGTCATATTGTATAAAATATACCTAGCTTAATCGGTTGCGATGAATCGTGGATGTACACCGCATCATAGCAAAAAACACATATAAGCAGATGACTCTTCAGACGAAAAAGGCTGACGGATGGACCGATGAATAGAATAAGTAATGTCACGTTATTTTTCGGTTACTAACATAACTTCCCTGTCCAATGAGTCATATGGACTCACAAGCGGTATGAAAGAAGTTTATGTGAGTCACATGTGACTCATTTTCTTTATATAACATAAAGACGGCCTTTCTTGGTATGAACGGTCATATAGGATTTGTGAATTCTATGTGGGCCTATAGCAAGACCTAAACTTTAGAAAAAATAGACAAGTTCGGGGAATTTTTTTTCTGATACCTTTTTCTCATTTTTTCAATGTGTATATATACTTCTAACTTCAATTAAACAAAAGAGCACAATATACACGCTTTGGTCCTATATGTTCACATGTGGACTCAATTGAACGTGGTAAACACAATTGTTTTTGCTAGACGTTCATGAGGTCACGAATATGCCTCACAAATAAAATAGACAAATTAAAGGTACATATATGTCAAATTATTTATAAAAATATATTTTTTAACTATATCGTCATCAGTATTCAATTAAGCAACTACAAAAAAATCAATGGGCGTGGGGCATTCTCAAAGCGCTTTGTATGACAGGCGAAGTTGATTTAAACTGAATTGCTGAAGCGACGCTACCACCCGACCAAGTGGTAGAGGCTACCAAAAAGCCTTGCAAGGCTAGCCTTCAGCTATTAGTAGTGCTACAGTTGTCAGATCTAGAAGCAGAGCAAGTGGCATAGTCGCAGGAAGCTTTCTAGTATCTTGCCAAGAAGGAGGAGTATTTTATAAAACATAGGTCCTGGTTTTTGATAGGGTTTTCCAGTTTGGTCGGTAAATACAACTTCTGCCGCACTACGGACTCATCAGTCTATGTGAGGTTGTCATGTGACCGGCCAGTCAACCTAACCATTAACCCATAAACCCTTTCTCCCACAAATAATCTCTGGATCCGCCCTGCTTCAAAATTGTTTAATATCTTATTTGGTCTTCACCCTCTCTTCACATTCTGTTTCATTAAAAAGTATTGTGTGTGCATTTTTCTGCGTATTTTTTACAAAGAAGGTACTAATCATTTATCTACATTTTTCCTTATCTAATGCCTAGTTGTGTTTGACTTATTTTGCGTATATATATATTTTCAGATAACGCAGGAGTTCTAAGTAACTGCGCAATGTTGGGAATTTTGTTTTCATTCTTTTAAATGTACCCATACATATTACATAAATGTATTTGTGACTGTTTAGGACAAATATATATCATTGGTGAAAGTGCAATAAACAGCTTATTAGACACTGAAAAAACATATATTGGCATTTGTCAACACTAAATCTAAAGTCTTTGTATGTGATAACTGGTACATTGGAAGCATCAAGTCTCTCCACGCTATTTCGTACGAATCCCCCCTAGCAACGGTTCGTGTGACGATTGGATTGCATTCCCGGCGCAGCCTTTCATCAGAGATGTGAAAAATGCATTCTTTTGTGATAATTATAACTGATTTATCGTAAAATGGTCCTTGCAAGCATTTTGAATTCCTTTTGACTGGGACTAACCAAAATGATAAGTCACATTCAGACTTCATTTGTGACTTCGAATTCTTTTTCATAATTTTTGGTTATTCATGTATTGCATTCATTGAATAAAAGTCTCACTGAGTCAATTGAAGTCAGTAGGAGTCATATGGAATCATTTGAAGTCAATTTACCTGTGGTATACGAGACAGGCAAAGGAGTTTAGTGATCCTTACGTTACAAAAACCCTTTTTACATCATGGTGAGGCGATATTAGAATAGGATCGATATTTGGAATCCGCGTTATTAAGTCATGTGGATAGACTGATCAATTCAAAAACAGTTTTTACTTTCGCCTTGAGAAATCTCCTCCTCTACACTAACGTCCAAAACTAATAAATCTGCCTACACTTGCAAGGAGCTAGAGAATGACTAGGTAGGTGTACTATTATGGATAGACTTTAAATGATCGATTTTTAAGCCCATTTCTTTTGAACGAGAGTAAACCTCGAATGTTCATGCCCGAGTTTCAAGGCATTACAACCTATATCATTCTGAAACAATGCAGAGAAGCCATTCCAACTACACGACCCAAAACACAAACCTTTTCTATGTTTGTGTGAAAGATATAACTCTCGAGTCGAGAAGAAGGAAAACTGATGTTTCGGACTCGCTCTTTGCATAAAAAAGAAAGACGCGTTCTATCTCTCTTATAATTAAAAAATAATTATACTTTTAGTCTATTGTATTTTGTGAATCTATATTTCTCAGCTGATGAGTTTCTCTGTAGCTGAGCGGTTTTAGATCTCGGCGCTTAAGAAGCCACTGCCTCTCAAAGACTCGGTAACAAAAAATTATAAATAACACATAAATAAGAATAAGGATACAAAAAAAAAGTATGTATGAATTACAAAACAGGAATAGCTGGTTCATCGGGCCACTTGAGGGCAGTGCGCTGCCACAACGTCCGAGAAAAAAACAAAAAAATAGAAAATGATCGCAAACTATTTTTACTCAAACAATATTATTAAACTGTAAAATAGTATGTGAGAAGAGTAGTGAGAAAAAGTACTGTATAGTAGTAGTTTGTTTATAAACAGAATCTTTTTACAAAGTTGATTACAATATAAAATTTTACTTATAACTAACTTTGGCGTAGCCAGCCGTCAGTTCATAAGTATTGTAGTAGGTTTTGCGCAGTCGACAGTTACATTGTAACGAATTTACTTGCATCAATCCTCTTATTTGCATCACTCTGCTACAGTTCGATCACTGAAACGGCTTTGAATAATTAACTCCAATATATTGAATAATAGGATACAATGGCTTATTAAAGAGTACTTCACACTGACAACTTATACGTTGCGTAGCTCACGCTGGCTTAATAACCAAACTGTATTGATAACTCCAATTGAACTGTACTGAATGGCCGGCTAGATCGCGTGTGCTAATCACTAAACGATGATGATGACTCAACTCAAACTGAATTTCAGTCTGTACTTGCGCGCCTGCACCGCTAGTATAGTTTCGATCGCTGAGCATATCTTCTAAGCAGACTCCGTCGCCCCAATTTCCAGAAGTTACTAGTTGTTTTCGGCTACACAAAATCGCCAGCCACAACTACGTGCACAAATTATTGCCCTCTCTTGTGACCACTCAGATAACGATATATGCATGTGTTGTAGTGTACAGTCTCCCGCACAACATAAGCGTATAAGTAAATTCATCGGTGTGTGACATCTCATCTCTCGCTGCCTTGTATGTAAATGTGCTCGTCGGAATGTGTACATATGTGTAGACGCAATTATTGATTCGTTTATGTAGATACATAATGATTGAATTATTGATGTGAATTCAAGTCACTGCTTAGCATCGGCCTGGAGATGGCGAGCACTCCTCAGTTTTGCTAATATTCGTAACACTGCCCTCACCTAAGTCTGATCGTCCGATCAGACAAATCTCCCAATCTAAACGCCGCTAGCATCTCAAATGTACACTCTTCTAATCCGTGGTTTCCAAGGGTTTGTATGCGGTAGATGTATACACTGATCTTCTTCACAACTTTGTACGGGCCTTCACACTGCACGAAATTGGGCTGGAACACCTTTCCGCCGCTGAGGATTGTTTAACAGTACCAAATCTCCATTCCGGAAACCTGCGAATTATTTCACTGTCGTTACCTGTGTTCCATCTTACTACTCATTATTCTGGATCGTTCCTAGCAATCTGTTTCTTGGCCAATGAAGAATTACTTCGCAGAGCTGCGCTGGACGGATTCCTTTGCATAATCCAGTATCGTTCCGACAGCTTCACAAACAGTAGTGTGCCTTGGCTTGAAACCACATTGCATTCTTTCTTGGTTTTAGTACGTCCGTTAGGGTAGCCATGTTTCAACTTTACCTGTGGCCTGTGAGTCTTCCAACATACCTAGAACGTTGAAGTGGAACATCTGTGGTTCTCATAAACGCATCACTTCTCTGCATATCGATCTTGATGTCATGGTCAACCAAGAAATCCACTCCCAATATAACTCATCAACAATTCTCCGCCACCAACAAATTTGTGTAGGACCATGACCTTCCCAATCAATACTTCACATATCACTGTCTCCTGAACGTGGTTATACTCGCCAGTGACCGTACGCAACTTTGCTCCAGGTAACGGTTTTTACTCTCCTGTTGACCAAGTCAGATCGGATCAAGGAATGAGATGCGCCCGTATCTACAGTCAGTATTCGTTCGTTGCATCCACATTCCCTCTGACGGTAAGACTGCTCGATTTTCTACCAATTTGCGACAGAGATATCACAGGACATTCAATAGCCGGGACAAGTTTTCGTTCTTTACATCCGACACGCTCTTGCTCATTTCCGCCAGCTTCGCGTTTACGGCCACCCACATTGTTGGAAACTATTAGGACCAAGATCGCAATGACGTGCAATGTGACCTGGGTTGCCGCACTGAAACATTTAATAACTCCGGCATTCTTCTGTTGAGATCCCTTCAGTGCTTCCAAAATTGTGTCTACCCAATCTGGTCTTTCTACCTCCACACGGCGTGCTTTGAAAACTGGCTACACAGAAGCGACGCTGTTTCCTGAATCAGAGCTGTGACACCGTTCTGCGAATGTGGCTTTGGGTTTGCGTATGTAGCACGCTTTGTTTCGACGTCCCGTATGCCATTTATAAAGCTCTGAATCTTACCCTTTCAGTGTACTCCACGGATGCGTCCACATTCGCTAAATGTGCTAGCCTTTCAATATCCGACGCAAACTCTTGCAATGTTTCACCAGGCTTCTGGAAGCGGTTCAGCAACTCCATTTGGTATATCTGTTTCCTGTGTTCGCTTCCGTATCGCCGTTCTACAGCAGCCATCAATGCGTCATAACTGTTCCGTTCGTACTCTGGAATAGTCTGTAGATTTCGGCAGCTGGTCCTTTCAATGCTACGAAGAGTGCGGCAACTTTATCTTCCACATTCCAGTTGTTCACTGCTGCGGTCTCTCAAACTGTAGCTTAAAGACCTGGAAAGGAACAGAACGTCAAAGGATGGTGTTTTTACCTTGGATTACTCGCTGAAACTGCTGGACGATTAAGTTGCAATTCCTGTATACGACCTCTCAAAGCATCCACCTCTGCCTCAAATTTTTCTTCAAACTGCGTTATTTCTCGTCTATACGCGCTTCGAGTTTTGATGATATACGCGCCTCTTGCTCTTTCAGTTGTGTTTCCATCTTTGATGTAATAGTGTCGACATTTCTGAAATACGTGTCTCATGTGCTTCCAGCTGGGATGCCATATATGTCTTCTGCTCTTCCAGTGAGATGACATTTGCGATGACATTTCTGAAATACGTGCCTCCTGTGCTTCCATCTTCGATGTTATACGTGTCTCTTGCGATTCGAGCTGTGTTGACATATCGGTTGATATTTGTGACGACATTTGCTTCAGCACTGCTAGTATCGCGTTAGTGTCTACATTCGGAGTCTCTATCTTCTCTTCCAATTTAGCCGCTGGCTCTTCCACATCGGGATAAAAGACATACTCGTCCACATCAATTCCTTCCAACTCCATTACCTCTCGTAGCCGTGCTTGAAGTTCGATCTTATTGCCGGTTGTATTCAATCCACGGCTCTCCAACTCCTTCTTCAATGCTGATCTTCAATTCACTGAACTTTGCCATGTCCTTGTAGTCCTCTGGAATTTATTCAACAATTCCTCCTCTGACACCAATTGTACGAATTTACTTGCAAATCCTCTTATTTGCAATCCTCTGCTAAGTTCGAATCACTAAACTGTTGATAAATAACTCCAATAGTGATAATGAAAAATGGCCTTTATTAAAGTACTTCACAATGACACTTATACTTTGCTACTCGCTGGCTTAATCAACCAAACTGATTGATACTCAAATTGAACTCTACTATTGGCCGCTAGATCGCGTGCTTAATCAATAACTGATTGATGCTCAACTCAAACTGAATTCCTCTTACTCGCCTGCACCGCTTTATAGTTACGCTGCATACTTCTAGGCTCTTCGATTTCCAGAAGTTACTAGTGCTGGCGGCTACAATCGACCAGCGCAACTACGTCTGCACAGATTATGCCCTCTCTTGTGACCACACAGCATAAGACTAGTAGTGCATGATGTTGGTAGTTACGCGTCTCCCGCACACACATAGCGTATAAGTAGGTATTCATCGGTGTGGACATCTCATCTCTCGTCCTGCACATTGTCAGTAACTGTAGTTGCTCGATCGACACTGTGTACATATGTGTAGCACGCACATTATCGGAGTATCGTTATGTGGATACAGTAATGATTGAGAGTGATTGAGGTGGAATGCAAGTACACTGCTTAGCGATCGGCCTGGACGATGGCAGCACTCCTCAGTTTGCTAATATGTACGTAACATATATAATAAATTGCTTCTCAATATAAGTTTCAAAATTCCCTCTCGATATTTGCTTCGATATTTTAACGACTGATTTACGTAGTGATCAATGTGAGTCCAGTTTTTACATTAAGATGATATGCATTAATCTCTTGGAGTTATGTTAAAAGAAAAAAGTATGTCTAATTCCATAAGGACGCGACAGAACTACCCAGTAATTACGTAAAAACGTTTTGTCTCGTTATCTCCGAGTTGCAAATGGACGCGATATTACAGCGATTATCATTGGCGATTATCAAGATGAGCTCGTAATTTAGTTTCATCATGTTTCGCGCCTCTTATCGCGCAGAGACAAATGCTGATCGACCTATATCGCTAAATTCTATTCTCTAAAATAGATTATAGCTCACAAGATTATGTGTTCGAGGACGCGTGGTATAATTCGTCTTACTTCGCTAGCTTGAGCTTTAACAGAAATGTTCCCTTTTCACTGCATCTATTTTGAAGCTAATATATTGCGGTTGCCAACTGCCGTCCACAAAGTGTTATCATTTATTAGAATTGGTACACCGTACTCATTGGCAAGCGCATCTCACTTTTGGAAACATTGAGACCTAGTTTCGTAGCAAGTGATTGCGCATTAGTTTGGAAGACGTGTTATTACCCATTTCCATAATCTGCAAATATAATTGAAATGTGTGTTTCAAGAAGTCAATATACAATTACTGGGCAGTCCGGTTTCGAGATGAATCATATACGTCGGGGTGTTACGCGGTATATGAACTGCCTTTAATAAAGTACCTCAGCAACTTTCTACTTCTTCGTAATATTCAATCCCCACACTTCTGATGCATAGCCCAATACTGTTCGTACAGCTGCTTCAAATAGTTTGTACTTATGACTATGAGGAATGTATTTTTTAGACAAAAAAGATCTCCAGGTGCTGTTTATAGCGTATTTGCTGATTAAGCTCACTTGACAAATGTTATAGGTACGATGCATGTACGTATAACTACTCCTAGATACTGTCATTTCTTAACTATCCAACTCGTGTCCACACAATGCCACTTTCATCTCTACAGTATCTACCTTTTGAGCCCCTTGAATATAAGTACTTTTGTCTTATCGTATTATTGTAAGCCCTCAGTCACTACAGTACTCTCTAGTTTGCTGATCATTTCTGTAATTGTTTTGGGGTTTCTGCTAAGATACTACATCATCGGCATACATAAGTATCTTTATGTGGATGCCTGCTCAAACGTAATACCCTTTGGCAAGTGATTCACCAAATCGTCCCTAGGAAAAGCGCAAACAGTAATGGGCCTAAGTACGGCAACCTTGTTTAACACACCGTTTCTGTTGGAAACCATTCTGAGGCAGTGTGTACAATCCCACACCCCTGCAACGTTATTTTTTTAGAGACTGCTTATTATTCTAGCATTCGCGTGAAAGACCTAATACTTAATTTGAAGAAAAATAGCATTTCGTCAAAAGCGGCTTAAAGTTCACGAACAAAGCATACAGTTTTCTCTCTCTTGAATGTAATCCGGAGATATGCTAGATAAACTAAATCGATGTAGAGTAGTCCCTTTCTAAATCCCGCCTGCGAACTCACTTAAAAGCGAATTCTTCTCTACCCACGCCGCTCAACTTTCATACAAAATGGACGGTAAATATTTTGCATGACATTCTGAAAGGAAAATTCCTCTGTAATATTGGGTCAGTTATGTCTCCTTTTTTAAAAGTGGGAGAAATATTAGCTTCTGAAACTGCGAAGAGACCGAACCAGAGTTGTACATACTATTAAAGCAGGCTGTAAGCTGCTCTATAAAGTTAGGAGGGGCATGTTTAAAGAATTCCGCGGGTATGCCGTCATTATTATGGATCTTGTAGTACTCTTTGTGAAAAGTTAACATGTGTCATATATCCGAATTACAATGCTAAATCTGTACGATTTTTTTTCTCGGATTAATACAACCTGCATTTCTCTTCTAACTTTACACATTCTAAATTGAGTACTACGAGGTGGCGTTATATTTTCGCTCTAATTACGAAATTAAAATGCCTTAATATATTCCAGTAATTGGCAAAATTATAACTACGGCTCCATCAAAGAGAGAAGTTCCTAGGCGTAAATATAAAGTGCAACCCTAATAAATCACTGCACAATGCGTATGCTATGTCAGGTACCGGTTGGAGTGCTGCACGAGCATTCGCGCTCGGCTTCCTATTGACTTGAACAT
>JARSSU010004780.1:0-23386 GCA_029619165.1 Eurosta solidaginis | reverse complement strand
AGATAAGAAACTTTGCAAAATTTCTGCATTTAACAGTCTCGAAGCTCAAATTCACCAAACGCTTACGTATATAGCATATAATTGTTCTGAAAAATCATAGGGCGGTGTACATATATTATATACCCCATATAACTGTATTTTTTTGCCCCTTTTTACGGCTAGAAGCTTCAAATTCATAAAATTTCATCAATAGTTACGCTTACGTCATATATTGTTGAAATACGTGATTCGTAGTCATAGTTTTTACACGCAGACCACAAAACACTGTGAAACTTTGCATCCTCACACAAGTACCTACTGATTTTTTATTTTATATTTATCTTAAAAATCGTTTAGGTATGTAAGGATCTGTTCATATATATTCTAATCTTATGACATCCGATTATTCGGAGATTACGAATGTGATAAGATTATTGTTCAGCATTCATGAAAGGTATGAAGTCTTCGGCACAGCGAAGTCCCGTCCTTACGTGTTTTTATTCCAAATTTTCGCCTGCACCGCTATCTAATACATATACATATATGGAATAAAGAAAAGCTCAAGGAATATCATTAAAGCCACATGCTCTCAATTAGCTAGAAGAAAACATACTTTCCATATACGTGTTGTACGTAGCAATATTAGCTCATCCAAGGACTAGTTGCACCAGTCCAAGCAAATAAGACTAAACGAAGTACTATTAAGTACGGAACAAAAGCGGCATAATGAAGAAAATTCTAATTACATGCTTAAGAGGTATTGATCGGTAATGGGGTGCTGGAGATTGGAGAGAAACGCAATGCTTAGCCGCATTTCGTTGCTATTGTCACGGCATTGTCGGCTGAGAGTTGGCGAAGTGCTATTGTCGCCCCAGAGTTGTTGCAATTGTCTGTATGTATGGCAATATGCGAAACCAATGCACGATAACAATTCTTAACAAACACAAACAACAAAAAAAATATGAGCAAAAGCTAACTTGGTAAAAACTAAGTCGTTTTGTTGAAATTTGTTATAAATTCTAAAGTGCAAAGCAATATTTTCTTTTATAAAAAATTCCTCAGCATTCATTTGCGTAAATTTTTATCGAATTTAATTAGCGGAAGTACGTAAAATTAAATTGTCTAAAAGTTAAAAGAGCTAAACAAAATTTTAAATAAATAAAAAGCAGTTACATCTCTTTTACAATAAGCGACACGTATAGAATCATATTGTAAGCATTGAGGTCGCGCTACATAGCTATTAGCTTAGTAAAGCTCCAAAGACCAGCAACATCATCATCATCATCAACATCGGCAACATCAGCATTGACTTTAACAATAACATTAAGATCGGCGCCGCAGCAAACCCAGACGCATAGCAATGCAATGCGCAACAAAACGATTATTAAGGAAAAACAAAAAACCAAAAAAAAGATGTGCCTACATGCAAAGGAAGCGTGGCAAAAAGCGTCTCAGGAAGTGCAGAAGCGAATTGACACGACGACGATGCTGAGCGCAGCTGCTGCGTCTGTCGAAAACTCCAAGATTCGAAAAAAATATTCAGTACATGCCATTAAACAGGTATATGTGTGCGTATGGAATGCAGGTCCGAGTTATGCATGTGGGGGGCCCCAAGTTCACACTTTACGAAGTCTCCACATTTCTGCATAAATCGTTCACTAAAACCTTCCAGCTGCGATGAAATTCGTTCTTCATGCTCTTGCGGCTATGTAGAGATATGCGATGACACCTATGCTGAAATTTTTACCGACATTTGGAATATAGATACGTGCCTCTTGTGCATCAATCTTCGTTGTTATCTTTGATGACATCTCTGAAACACGTGTCGCCTGCCATTCCAGTTGAGATGCCATATATGTATGTATGTACATACATATACCTTTTGCTCAGATGCTATGCGCGTCTCCTGGGCTTCTAGCTTTGAGTGTACATTTGTGCTTGTCATTGTCTGAGGTTTTCGTTTTTCTCCTCCGTTTTTGTTGTTGCCTCTTCCTCATCAAGATGAAAGGCATACTCATCTACATTAATTCTTTCCGACTCCATAATCCCCCGTAGTCGTGCTTAAAGTTCGGATTTATTGTCGGTGGTATTCAACCCACCGTTCCGGAACTCCTTTTTTAGTTGCTGGATCTTCAATTCATCCAACTTCGCCATGTCCTAAATGTTATCCCAAACTCTGGAATTTAATCAACACTTTTTCTTCTGACACAGATTGTTGCTAATTTTAAGAAATTATGGATAACTCTGCGCCTTCTATTATCGTTGGAATCACTGAACTGTCGAATATGAAATGATCGTTATTTACAGCACAACTATGGTAGTAGAAATTCACAATGATACACGTGTTCATTGTTCACTTAAAACGTGTTAAAATCAAAGGCCATTTTCTAGGCTGCGCTGCTTTTATACACTCAGTTGCCTCGTTCACATATTTCTCCCAGGGTTCTAGACCTGCTGCGAACAGCCTTCTCGTATATTTGTATATCTGTAGTTTATGTAATTTCAATATTATTTTATTGGTATTCACGTAATGCAGTAACGGTTTTTTTTATTAATAATAGAATAATAAGTTAACGATAAAGACGCCATACGTATTTAATGAAATATGAAAATCAAACTGAAAAAATATGACAAATATTTTTTTCCTTAAACAACTAAAATTACAAATTGCTATGATTTACATACTTACATTTGAATATGCAACAATTGGTATGATTAAATGTATTTTAATATAATTCCATTCAAAACGGGGCCCCTAATCCGCAGGCAATCGGCTACAATATCCTATGGATAATGCGCCTCTGGTGGAATGCGAGTAATTGCAGCCTCAATTTGGAGTTAAACTTTGAAGCAGGCTGTAGCTTCATTGTCTGCTGCAAACTGTTGATTGTACCACGAGTGGGTTTTAAATACATATTTACATATATATATAAACCAGCCTAATGTAGATGAGGCAGCTCATCAGCTTGTTGTTGTGTTCTCTGTTTTGTATCCTTATTGCCTGATATTTTAACTCGTATATTGTATGTACATATTGGAGTCGTTATTATACTGTTTTGTTGTTGTCATTAGGTGTAGTTGAGCGCCATCTCGTTTAATGCCTTTAAGGCGTGACCAGAGTATTTTTAATGCGCATTGATCAAAGGATGCCGAAGCTTTTTATCTTCACCGACAATGAGTCAATGTTGCAGATACCTCCTAGTCACCTATGTACAACTACGTGCATACCTACTTAGCATATACATACATATGGGGTATTCCATCCCATTTCGACCAATTTTGAAGCCCGACCCCTTTAGAATTGGCTGAAAGTTTTTCTTCTTTTTCTAGCTTACGAAAGACGTTTTTCAGAAGTTTTTCAAATTTTTTCATCTAACACAAAAAAGTTATGAATTTTTAAAAAACACCGTTTTTGTTTTCAAAATGCTATAACTTTTTGAAAAATTGACCGTTTGGGATCTTTTTTTTTAAATTTGTTTTTAAATGTACTTTTCGGAAAAAATTCAAAAAAATTTAAAAGTTTTTTTTTGTAATTTTTCAGTTTTTCGATATTTTTCGAATTTCGCCTTTTCTTTTTTCTCATAAAAAACTTCAATCAATTCTGCAATCATCCCACTAATCCCGGAGTGTGCCGAGAATATTTAGTTGAAAAAAAAACTCTAAAATTTTTTTTGTATTTTTCCGAAAAGTACATTTAAAAACATATTTAAAAAAAAAGATCCCAAAAGGTCAATTTTTGAAAAAGTTATAGCATTTTGAAAAAAAGGTGTTTAAAACTTATTTTGAGTTGGTTATTAAAGTTATAGCATTTTGAAAACAAAAGCGGTGTTTTTTTTTAATTCATAACTTTTTTTGATTTGGATGAAAAAATTTGAAAAACTTCTGAAAAACGTCTTCGTAAGCTAGAAAAAGAAGAAAAACTCTCAGCCAATTCTAAAGGGGTCGGGTTCAAAATTGGTCGAAATGGGATGGAATACCCCATATGTATGTACATACACAGCTTTCATAGTCGACAAATACCAAAAGCTCAGCTTCATAAGATTGAAGTGCAAAGCGGCAGAAGGGGGCTGGTTAGCAAAATTGCATGAAATGGAATTGAATTTAATAATTTTCGATATTGACTTTGACGCTGCTGTGCAGAACAGTGTTGAGTGAAGAAATTATACTTCTATACATTGGGTGAGAATGCGTTCTTTTATTTAGATTACGTGGGCATGAACCTAAAGATATGCATGCCAATTATATGCTCATTTACTTGTGGAACTATAACAGCATTTTAAATCGATAGGATCTGCTTCACTTAAAAACAAAAAGTTCTTAGCAAATATGCTAGGAGGGGGACTCTAAAAGGCTGTTTTATTATCATCTTCTCTCGCCCTTTGCATTAAAAAATAATATTCCTGGCGGCCACCGTGGTGTGATGGTAGCGTGCTCCGCCTATCACACCGTATGCCCTGGGTTCAACTCACGGGCAAAGAACATCAAAATTTTAGAAATAAGATTTTTCAATTAGAAGAAAATTTTTCTAAGCGGGGTCGCCCCTCGGCAGTGTCTGGCAAGCGCTCTGAGTGTATTTCTGCCATGAAAAGCTCTCAGTGAAAACTCATCTGCCTTGCAGATGCCGTTCGGAGTCGGCATAAAACATGTAGGTCCCGTCCGGCCAATTTGTAGGGAAAAATCAAGAGGAGCACGACGCAAATTGGAAGAGAAGCTCGGCCTTAGATCTCTTCGGAGCTTATCGCGCCTTACATATTTATTCCTCATACGTGTTTGCTAAAGTGGCAGCATATGTGGATGAGAATCGATACTGCTAAATTTATGAACTGCGCGGGTAATTAAAGAGGTTGGTTGAATGGAGGATACCTGTGGCTTCGTCAAATTGCATATGTGCGACCACTCACAAATTGTCATCAAAAGCATCTAACGTCAGTTCAAAGAAACTAGCAGTTTCAACAGGGTTGGACCATAGGGATGTTGCTATTAGTGGCGTAGGCTCCACTTCACAATTGAAAAGATGACCAACCATCTTATCATGTGGGGCACATCGTATGCAGGACATATGTATATTACGTATGTCGGGGTTGACTCTGGACTAGTAACAGTTTAACTTGTTACAGTATCAGAACGAAGTTGGGTCTGAGTGACACGTACCTCCCTTGGTTGTCTGCTTTCTTCTTCTGTAAGAATTGGATAGTGCATATGGACGCGACCCAGGAAAACTATTTACCGATTTTGTGTGGATTCAACCAACCTCTTTAATTACCCTAATGCTTGTCGGGATTAAACGGCTTTGTAGGAAGCTCCCGGATCTCATAATTTTACAGAGAAGTTTCTTATCTCTCTGGAGGTGGGGCTATATTAAGCAGTTGTTTTCTTGGGTGTTCAGGTTTATGACAATTTAGCAAAATCTGCCTTTTTTGAATTTCTTTGTGATATTTATATTGAGCTCTTTTGCCTTACTATGCAGATGATGCTCAGTGGCCATAAGAAGACGTCCCGTGGTAGTTGTGAATGCAGCATTTTGGTAGGCCTGCAGCCTTTTCCTGTGTGTGTTCTTTAGACCAGGCGACAGACTGACGACGCACAGCACATGCGCGGCCAACCAATCGCTTTGTAAGTTGTTAGCAGCACTTCTTTATATTTCCCGAAAGCGCTGTCGGCAAACGATATCGGACTATAACCACGCCCACTATTTCGATATCGAAAATTTCGAAAAATCGAAAAAGTGCGATAATTCATTACCAAATACGGATTAAGCGATGAAACTTGGTAGGTATGTTGAACTTATGACGCAGAATAGAAAACTCGTAAAATTTTGGACAATCGGCGTGGCAATGCCCAAGTTTTGCAAGCTGTGATTTGGCAGTCGTTGAAGGTATCATTACGAAATTTGGCAGGAACGTTACTCTTATTACTATATGTATGCTTAATAAAAATTAGCAAAATCAGAGAACGACCACGCCCACTTTTAAAAAAAAATTTTTTTAAGTCAAATTTTAAAAGCAAAAGTTAATATCTTTACAGTATATAAGTAAATTATGTCAACATTTAACTCCAGTAATCATATGGTGCAACAACATACAAAAATAAAAGAAAATTTCAAAATGGGCGTGGCTCCGCCCTTTTTCATTTAATTTGTCAAGGATAATTTTAATGCCATAAATCGAACAAAAATTTACCAATCCTTGTGAAATTTGGTAGAGGCTTAGATTCTAGGACGATAACTGTTTTCTGTGAAAAAGGGCGAAATTGGTTGAAGCCACGCCCAGTTTTTATACACAGTCGCCGTCTGTCCTTCCGCTCGGCCGTTAACACGATAACTTGAGCAAAAATCGATATATCTTTACTAAACTCAGTTCACGTACTTATCTGAACTCACTTTGTATTGGTGTAAAAAAGGCCGAAATCCGACTATGACCACGCCCACTTTTTCGATATCGAAAATTACGAAAAATGAAAAAAATGCAATAATTCTATACCAAATACGAAAAAGGGATGAAAGATGGTAATTGTATTGGTCTATTGACGCAAAATATAACTTTAGAAAAAAACTTTTGTAAAATGGGTGTGACACCTACCATATTAAGTAGAAGAAAATGAAAAAGTTTTGCAGGGCGAAATCAAAAGCCCTTGGAATCTTGGAAGGAATACTGTTCGTGGTATTACATATATAAATAAATTAGCGGTACCCGACACATGATGTTCTGGATCACCCTGGTCCACATTTTGGTCGATATCTCGAAAACGCCTTCACATATACAACTAAGGGCCACTCCCTTTTAAAACCCTCATTAACACTTTTAATTTGATACCCATATCGTACAAACACATTCTAGAGTCACCCCTGGTCCACCTTTATGGCGATATCTCGAAAAGGCGTCCACTTATAGAACAAAGGCCCACTCCCTTTTAAAATACTCATTAACACCTTTCATTTGATACCCATATCGTACAAACAAATTCTAGAATCACCCCTGGTCCACCTATAGAACTAAGGCCCACGCCCTTTTAAAATACTCATTAACACCTTTCATTTGATACCCATATGTACAAACGCATTCTAGAGTCACCCCTGGTCCACGTTTATGGCGATACCCCGAAAAGGCGTCCACCCATAGAACTATGGCCCACTTCCTTTTAAAAACCCTCATTAACACCTTTCATTTGATACTCATATTGTACAAACACATTCTAGAGTCACCCCTGGTCCACGTTTATGGCGATATCTCGAAAAGGCGTTCACCTATAGAACTAAGGCCCACTCCCTTTTAAAATACTCATTAGCACCTTTCATTTGATACCCATATTGTACAAGCGACATTCTAGAGTCAACGCCTGGTCCACCTTTATGGCGATATCCCTAAATGGCGTCCACCTATAGAACTATGGCCCACTCCCTCTAAAATACTCTTTAATACCTTCCATTTGATACACATGTCATACAAACACATTCCAGGGTTACCCTAGGTTCTTTTTACTACATGGTGATTTTCCCTTATTTTGTCTCCACAGCTCTCAACTGAGTATGTAATGTTCGGTTACACCCGAACTTAGCCTTCCTTACTTGTTTTTCATTGCATACTTTTTTATGATATATATATTCTCATATATTCTGATTTCACATCCCGGATGTAATATTTTACAAGCTGTTACCTTAACAGAGCTAGAAATTATTTAAGTGCAGATGTATGTATATGTATATAAAACACACAGGTATTAGAGCTCCAACTTCTAACTTTTACTGGTCGCTGTCAACCGGTGATTTGGCGGACAGTTCTAATGTGGTTTCGTTAACTGTAAAGTGACTCCAATTCGGACAGATCTGATAATTAATAAGGGATTTTGGATTACCGATTCTTCAAACGATCTCTAACCGACCACTTTTGTAGCCGGTTTCGAACGATGCATGAAATGCATAGCTCTAGAACTGCTTGAAATGGGCTGCCAGCACGCTTTATTGTGTCTCCAACACAATTGGAAACCTCAAAAGTCCCGTGCTGAATCCCCGTTATTTAACAAACGCGAGGCTCTGTCGAGTTTCTAATAGAAGTAGAGGTTGGATGGCCTAGAAAGTTAAAATAATTCTCGCGGTGATCGGCCTAAATGGCGCTTTTTCTCAACTAACCGGATCAATATTTGGCATCGGTCAAACTCCCCGAACCTTCGGGGAGTCTCCCCTACAAGAAGAAGAAGTAGACCTCATAGATGCTAAACTTGTCTAAAGCAGTAGGCCCGGAAGGAATTGCCACTCCGGTGCTCGTGTGAAGGATCAAAATATATGGCGCTCGTTTTCAATCTGTCTTTGTTCACTGAAAATGGAAAATAGCGAGGGTGGTACCGCTTCAAAAAAACTGGGAAAGCAGCTAACGTAGGAGACTCAGGTCTTCGATATCTCTCCTATAGCAGTACCCAAAACACTTAAAGCCGTCCTGCTCCCTTAATTCAACGATGGACTGATAATTATGTCCGGCAGGTATCGGTGCAGTTTAGGAATGTAACATCAAAATCATAGATAAATTAAACAAGGAGTGCCACGGGGTGGCGTCCTATCCCCACTTGTGTTTGACTTTTACATATCGAAGCTCCCTTCCCCACCAGAAGGAGTTGCATTGTGTCCTACGCCGATGACTGCACAATAATGTAAACAGGTCCAGGCTCACTCATTGATAAGCTATTCTATAGAATAAACGACTAACTCTCTAGCCTTTCAGCTTTTCCACCTCGCGTAATTCAGCAACTTCTACAAACCAAATCCTCGGCGACCTAATTTAAAACGTGTACAAAGCAAATGTCGACCATATTGGACATCTACGTCGCCGACGTTATGCTACCGACTGTCCTACACCCAAAAGTACTGGGTTTTCATTCGATCAATACCTACTGGAGGAAACTGAAGGCCTGTCAAAACACCCAGATTCAGAAACACGGGCATTCCAGCCACATATGATTGAAGAAGCTCCGCCTCCCAGAAACTTAAGAAGTCATTAGCCGTATGAAGAAAAGGAGCATGAAAAGACCCTAGAGACATCCATCTGACATCCGTCTGAGTACTATGCCGCAAACTGCGCGGTGAGCCCGTTCTCAAAGACAAATACCCTGAACTCGCAGTTGAGAAAAGCGCCCTCTTCAGGGAGTCGTGCGTCACTCTAGCTCAACTTCGCTCCAGGTACGGTAATAGTTTAAACTCTTACTCATCCATAATCAACCCTGAAATCCCCACATGACACCAACCATCTTTTCAGTTGCAATGTGGAACCAATACCTCTAACACACTTAACTCTTTGGTCCACTCCTATTCAAACTGCAAGCTTTCTTGGACCCCCGTTAGAATATATTGATGACGATTTGTGGGTGGTCGCACCTATTGGATGGGGCGAAGCACTGCCTCAACAACAATAATCATGTGATAACTTAATATCTATATACCAGAGTCTAGTGCTACCTAAATTGTGCCGCCAATATGAAACGATCGAGGGAAAAAGTGTATTGGATTGCAAAAATATTTCACATCACTTGCTGGCCTTGTGTGATATCATTCACAATAAGTGATCTTCTTTCTTACAAACTTAATTGGCGCTTAACCGTTTAAACGGTTATAGCCGTCTAACAAGGCACGCCAGTCGATTCCTCGCTGGTTTTACTGCCACCACTAAAGGAATCTTAACACTTTTCCACCTGCTCCTTTGAGCGGTATGGGGGCCGCCTTGTGGTTCTGCTTCTATAGGCGGGTTCCGATAAGAATAGTTTTTTAGCCGCGAGCATCATCAATAATTCGCATCACACGGCCTAGCCAACGTAGCCGCTGTTGTTGTTGTTGTAGCTGTTGTTGATAAGGTTGCGCCCAGAAGGCTTTGGGGAGTGTTATCGATGTAATGGTCCTTTGCCGGATACAGATCCGGTACGCTCCGGTACCACAGTACCATTAAGGTGCTAGCCCGACCATCTCGGGAACGATTTATGTGGCCACATTAAACCTTCAGGCCATCCCCTCCCTCCCCACCACCAAGTTCTATGAGGAGCTTGGGTCACCAGAGCCTCGTCTGTTAGTGAAACAGGATTCGCCGCGGATAGGTGAGGTTGACAATTGGGTTGGAGAAGCTATATATTGCGCTGGAAACCTGAAGGGTTGCGCTACACAGCCCTTTGCATCTGGAATTTTAGTCGCCTCTCACGACAGGCATACCTACCGCGGGAATATTCTGACACCCTAACCCGCTGGGGTACGTAGCCGCTGTGTTTTAATTCGCTTTACTAAGTTTATTTCTGCATAAAGCTCGTACAGTTCATCACTTTTCCTCATCACTCGCAGCCGCCGACGCTTAGGGGTTCGTAAATCTTTTGAAGAAATTTTCTCTCGAGCATATTCCTATTCGTTTAGATAATTCGGTACAAAAATTTTCGACATTTTATCATAGTCCCAACAACGTTGTTGGTAGCATCAAGCTACCGATTTTTAAACGGTTTTATTTAGCTTGACTTGACAGGCTGGCTGGCTGGCACGAATTTTTTAATTAAAATTTAAAAAACTTCCCGATAAGCTACAAGCTTGAAACTTGGAATATAGTTCAGAACACGATGACAATGCAATAATAAGAAAAAAACTCCGATAGTTGGCGCATGGATCGAAATATTTAAAAAAATCGTATTTGTGGTCCGATTTGGCTCATATTTGGAACACATAATACATACATGAATAGAAAGCGACCTAAATCGCTGCTAGGTGGCGCAAGGATCGAGATATTAAAAAATCGTATTTTGGGAACACATAATACTTACATGAATAGAAAGCGACCTGTGATGTCAGATTTGGCTCATATTTAGAACAAATATTACATACAGTCCGGTAGAAGTAACATCAAATATTTTGGAGTTCCAGGAGCGACAAGAATACGCGGCGCAGAGTCGAGTAAAGTGTATGGAAGGATTATGTATTGAGGACTTAGATTGTAAAAAATTGCCAGGAAAGAGTCCTTGTAATGATGAGTCACTAAATGAACTAAATTGAATGAGAAAGAATTAAATAAAGACTAAAAATTTGAAAATAAATTAATTAAAAAATTTTTTAAGTTAAACGGTTTTATTGAAAACAATATTTACATGAAGTAATAATAATACTAAAAGCTATAAATTAATTAGGTAGGTCCTAGGTAATAGTCATCACACTCCTCATCAATCTAGGGTGTTCATCAGACAATTAAATAAAAGCGTTGGACCGTCAAATTTCTATTGATAGTCATATATAAGACCAACTGACCGTAATCAGGTTATGCTACGCCTACATTTGCAGAAATTTCACGCACCCAACACTTTTATTTAATTATCTGATCAACGCCTAATTGATGAGCAGCGGCATGACAAGTACCTAGGTCTACATTGAAAGAAAAAGACTGGTAAAATCACCGAAATACGGTTCAATTCAACCGAAATTTCGGTAAATTTGTATCCATCCAACAAGATGTTGAATCAACTACGCACAAATCGTTGATTCGTAATTGACCGTTTTAGTAGTCAAATGAAAAAAAAAGGTTGTTGCGACAGCTTTGTACGAAAGTACCTATGTTGCGGAATTTGCAAGGCAGATGAGTTTTCACTGAGATCTTTTCACGGCAGAAATACACTCGGAGTGCTTAGGAAAATTTTTTTCTACTTGAAAAACCTTATTTCTAAAATTTTTATGTTGCTTTGCCGGGGTGTGAACCCAGGGTCTTCGCCGTGGTAGGCGGAGCACGCTACCATCAAACCACCGCGGGCCGGTATTTACATACGTAAATACATATATGCATACATATGGTACACAGCATACATGAGTACAAAGTAGAGAGCGCAGTGAGCGTAAAATTCTCTTTGGAATTTGCTCATGTATTGATTGTTGATCGCTGTTGAAATGACCAGTGAGATCAGTTGTGTTAACAAAAAAATCAGTTAGATTGATTAGGAATCTGTCAATTTTACAGAATTTTGTTAACTTAAGAGCGCCAATTTCTCTTCTGTTGAAATGACTAAAGACTCAGTCGAATTAACCATAATTCGATCATTTTCACCGAATCTCCATTTAGTCAAGAAGAACAGAACTGATTTGTTGAATTTACTAGCACCATTTCCTTCAGTGTACCTAATTGTTTTCTAGCTTCTAGTATTATTATTACTTCGTGAAAATATTGTTTTCAATAAAACCGTTTTACTTAAAATTTTTTTTTAAAACTATTTTATATTTAATTGACTCCATCGATTTTCGTGTATTTCCATTTACTCTTTACATATTCAGCTGCACAAAATTAACTGTAAGCATTTCTATTTATTAGCTGATCGAAATCAAATGATCATCAGTCCGACACGCTTCATTTTAATGGAATTAAGTACTCAGCAATTTCTTACGGACACATTCAGGAACCCATACCAATAGCTGAGCGAAAAATTCAAAAACAATTGCGATCTCGTGTAAATTTGAAAGTTACAAACAATGGCAACACTGATTAGCAAAATACTGCACTGAAAAAAAAGCAGCTGCAGAATTTTCACGCCAAAATGATTGGCGTGAATGTGTGAATATATACAGTATGCAGTTTGACGACTAACACTCCTTGAACCCGAATGTGAAAATGACTTTATTACTTTGACAATAAAAAAAGGTAAAATCATGAACACGGGGAGGCTGAGCATAAGGGCGCAATTGCAACTGATTTATTGCAGATGTATGAGTACGTATTTGTGTGTATAAGTGATTTTGTTCTGTGGCGGAGGGGTGAGTTCTTCGCTGCCCTCATCAACGATTAGTTCGGGTGTATATGTATGAGAAATGCTGTGTTCCATTGTCAGTTGACAGTTGTCAGCCAACTTTTTGTTGTCAGCATATGAATAAAGTTGTTCAAAAGCAACGACAGAAATTTTGTAAGGGCCATGACAATATTTGACAAGAGGCGTGACAAATTTTAACACTAAAACGTCAAAGGCGAAATTAATGAAGTCGATAAAATGTGTGTGCGTATATAAATTTTTATAAGTATGTTTGTAGGTATGTCATAGCTATTTAGATCCCAAGTGTAAATTGAGGTTGTGTTATTGTTAATTACAATAAATTGTTAAAACTAAAATCACTTTTCATTTGAAGTAAATATGTACATTATTTTGTACGTGTTTGTGTGCTTCATGGTTGGAAACCTTCTGTTATGAAATATTGCGACTAGTGAAGTGGAAGTAGAGAAGTTTTACTCATACAGTACTGGGCGACCAAGCTTGCTCGGCAATGTTTCGTTGTGCTGGCAACGTTTCTCGAGTATCTTCATGCGCCTCAGTATTAATGTCAAAAATTTTTTTAGTTATACGCTATGAAAGTCTCACAATTTTATTACATTCCAAAAACTTGTAAATTTCACGAATGACAACTATCAGTTAGTTTAATTAAATGTCAACTTACTTCCCTAAGCGCCATCTGTTGGTAAGTAGTTAAATGGTTAGATGTCGTTTTCAATTGAACATATACCTCTAGTGTTCAACGGTAGCAAATTACCATGGTGAGATATCTTTTTGCTATGGTGAGAAATCTTTCTAATAGTAATATGTGAGAAATTGCAATTATTAATTTCATATTTGCCAAAATATGCATTTTAATATATTTTGCTGGAATTTGCCACGGTGCCTTGATATTGCATTTCAATTTTATAAGCGTGTGTGAAATTAAGAAGATTAAGTCAAATCATGTGTACGATTTTTTACGAAGATTTTTAACTTTAATGTTCTCCTTTAAAGCTTTAATAGGATATGAGTAAGTAGAGTAGTATTTCGTCTAACTACCCCAACCCTAATGGCAACCCTACTAAAAAATGTCCCTATTGTAATGCGGAGTGAAATACCTTTCCTTGATACCCATATTGCCATATCTCATTCAATTTTTTTAAATTTTCGAAAAGGTGGCAACCCTAATGCACCCTACTAAAGAATGTCCCTATTGTAATGCGGAGTAAAATACCTTTCGTTTGATACCCATATCGGCATATCTCATGTAATTTTTTTTAAATTTCAAATAGGTGGCAACCTTAAATGGCAACCCTACTCAAAAATGTCCGTATTGTAATGCGGAGTGAAATACCTTTCGTTTGATACCCGTATCGGCATATCTCATCTAATTTTTTTTAAGGTGGTAACCTTGTGAAACATTCTGAGTGGCAACACCTAGGTAGAAAGTCTTAGGAGGTGATACATTATCTCTGTGTCAAATTTCATTTAAATCGGTTGAGCCGTTCCCGAGATCGTTCGGCTATACAAAAAACAACAATGGAAGGTTAAGTTCGGGTGTAACCGAACATTACATACTCAGTTGAGAAAAAAGGGAAAATAACCATGTAGGAAAATGTACCGAGGGAAATCCTGGAATGTGTTGTATGACATGTTTTCAAATGAAAGGTATTAAAGAGTATTTTATGAGGGAGTGGGCCATAGTTCTATAGGTGGACGCCATTTAGGGATATAGCCATAAAGGGTGGATCAGGGTTGACTCTAGAATTTGTTTGTACGATATGGGTATCAATAAAGGTATTAATTAGGGTTTAAAGGGAGTGGTGGTAGTTTTATAGGTGGTCGTCTTTTCGAGATATCACCACAAAGGTTGCCCAGGGCTGACTCTAGAATGCGTTTGTACGATATGGTATCAAATGAAAGGTGTTAATGAGTATTTTAAAAGGAGTGATCCTTAGTTCCATAGTGGACGCCGTTTCGAGATATCGCCATAAAGGTGGACCAGGTCTGACCCTAGAATTTGTTTGTACGATAAGGGTATCAAAATAAGGTGTTAATGAGTATTTTAAAGGGAGTGATCCATAGTTTCCATAGGTGGACGCCGTTTCGAGATATCGCCATAAAGATGGGCCAGGGGTGACTTTAGAATTGCGTTTGTGCAATATGGTATCAAACGAAAGGTGTTAATGAGTATTTTAAAGGGAGTGGGCCTTAGTTCTATAGGTGGACGCCTTTTCGAGGTATCGCAATAAAGTGGATCAGGGGTGACTCTAAACTTTGTTTTGTACGATATGGGTATCAAATGAAAGGTGTTAGTGAGTATTTTTAAAAGGGAGTGGGCCTTCGTTCTATAGGTGTTCGCCGTTTCGAGATATCGCCATAAAGGTGGACCAGTCTGGACCCTAGAATTGTTTGTACATAAGGGAATCAAATTAAAGGTGTTAATGATATTTTAAAAGGAGTGATCCATAGTTCCATAGGTGGACGCCGTTTCGAGATATCGCCATAAAGGTGGACCAGGGTGACTCTAGAATGTGTTTTCAACAATATGGGTATCAAATTTAAGTATTAATGGAGGCTTAAAAGGCATTTGTGGTAGTTGTATACGTAAAGGCGTTTTCCAAATATCGACCAAATGGGGACCAGGGTGATCCAGAGCATCATCTGTTGGATACCGCTAATTTATTTATATATGTAATACCTGCCAAGATTTTTAAGGGTTTTTTATTTCGCCCTGCAGAACTTTTCCTTTTTCTTCTACTTAATATGGTAGGTGTCACACCATTTTACAAAGTTATATTTCGCGTCATAAACCAATCCAATTACCACGTTTCATCCCTTTTTTCGTATTTGGTATAGATTATGGCATTTTTTTAATTTTTCGTAATTTTCGATATCGAAAAAGTGGGCGTGGTCATAGTCGGATTCGTTCATTTTTCATACCAAGATAAAGTGAGTTCAGATAAGTACGTGGACTAAGTTCAGTAAAGATATATTGGTTTTTGCTCAAGTTATCGTGTTAACGGCCCATGCGGAAGGACAGACGGACGACTGTGTATAAAAACGGGCGTGGCATCAACCGATTTCGCCCATTTTCACAGAAAATAGTTACGTCATAAATCTATGCCTCTACCAATTTCAAAAGGATTGGTTAATTTTTGTTCGACTTATGGCTTAAAGTGTCCTAGACAAATTAAACGAAAAGGGCGGAGCCACGCCCATTTTGAAATTTTCTCTTATATACTGTAAAGATATTAAATTTTTTGTTAAATTTTACTTAAAAAAATAAAGTGGGCGTGGTCCTTCTCCGATTTTGCTAATTTTTATTAAGCGTACATATAGTAATAGGAGTAACGTTCCTGGCAAATTTCATCACGATATCTTCAACGACTGCCAAATTACAGCTTGCAAAAATTTTAAATTACCTTCTTTTAAAAGTGGGCGGTGCCACGCCCATTGTCCAATATTTTACTAATTTTCTATTCTGTGTCATAAGTTCAACTCACCTGCCAAGTTTCATCGCTTTATCTGTCTTGGTAATGAATTATTGCACTTTTTCGTTTTTCGAAATTTTCGATATCGAAAAGTGGGCGTGGTTATAGTCAAATATCGTTCATTTTAATAGCGATCTGAGATGAGTGCTCAGGAACTACATACAAATTTCATCAAGATACCTCAAAATTTACTCAAGTTATCGTGTTAACGGACGGACGGAAAAGACGGACGGACATGGCTCAATCAAATTTTTTTTCGATCCTGATTATTTTGATATATGGAAGTCTATATCTATCTCGATCCTTTATACCTGTACACCAACCGTTATCCATCAAACTTAATATACTCTTTGAGCTCTGCTCAACTTAGTATAACAAGAATTGCTCGTTTAAAGTTTATAAGATATCGCAGACCTATATCAATATGAGCCAGCTCAAAATATGAATTTCAAGATTATGAGTGCCACCGAGTTTCCCATTCAATACTACCAGACTGCAAACTCGATTCACTTATAGTTTCCATTAGTCCTGGAAAAGGCGTTGTACAAAAATATGAGTTGCATAGGCGTATATGGGGAGGCATTGTGTTTTCCCGTTTTCTGACATTGCTATTTATTGAGTTGATCGATGTTTTGATCTATATGCTTTTGCACGTTTTCATGCACCCTGCATTGGCTATGGAAATCAAATACTCTGAATAAAAAAGTATCACTGGTTTGAGGTTGTGCCGAACAACAGTCACTAGGCCAATCTGATGGCATATTCGACTCTTATTCACTACTTAGCGTTTATACTAGGTACAAACACCCATCAAATTGGCAATTTATGCATTTGGGCAATTTCTTACGCAATTTATCATATAATAAATTGTAATATAACATTGCCAATTTAAAAAAAATTGCCTAATAAATTGTTTCAAACTGCAAATGCAACCTTGTAAAGTGTGTTTATTGAGTAGATTTAAACGTCAGTTGCGCATGGCTCAACTATATGGTTGGCTCATCTCATCAGCTGATTTTATGTTTTTCATTTCACTGGAGTAGGGATTTTCAAAAGAAGATGGCAAACTCAAAATTAAACCAAAACATTGAACACATTTTCTTACAACACACAAAAATTTCAAAGTTTTATGTTTTCATTCCATTCCATTCGCCTAATACCAACACGCACATTTTGACAGTCTGAAAAAAGGTATGTTGTTGCTGTAGAGATGAGCCAACCAGCTATGAAATTACTATTGTGTAAGCTAAATTGAGTTGTATGAACACCATTCAATTTAAATCGAAATTGTCCTCAATTTATTTTTCTGTTTGAACATAGTATTAGCCACTAAGCGGCGGGCAACAAGTCGCGCAAATGAATTAAAAATGCGTTTTCCACCCGGTCTCCCAGCGGAGCGGAGTCAGCCTCTTCCTATGCTTCCATGGCGTGTTCCGAGTATGCATACTCATTTTTGTGTGACGAACGACATCAATTTGATTTGCATAACGTGCTAGTCACGTAGCCGCTGTGCTTTTAATCGTCTGAACTATGTTGATATTTGCGTAAGCTCGTACAGCTCACATAAATCTTGTTCGGTACTCGCCGTGGCACGCGTAGAGGTCCGCAAAATGTTCAGAGAACTTTTCTCTCCTTCCATTCCAGCGCCGCCTCACTGACCGTTGTGTGTCATGGTTCTCGATACTGCATCCTACAGCAGGACGGTACCTAAGTGACTGTAGAGCATGATTTTCGTTTGCGATAGATGGTTTTTACTTCATTGCCTACCTAGTTCAGAGCAGCATTATGGTAGAGTGATTCTTCGCTGGATTTCAGAGCTGATGTGTTGCTAGTATTTTGATGCTGGTTCCCAAATAAACGAGTCTTTTACTATTTCGAAATTATGGCTTGCCCACAGTAGCGTGTGTGCCAAGGCGCATATGCGCAGACTCTTTGTGCTCGATGACAGCAGCTATGTACATACATTTGGTCCTTATCAGCATCAACCCATCTTTTCCGCTGATTTTTCCTCCCAGTTTGAGTAAGTCAGAACTTACGGTACGGTAGGTGCAGGCCGATATATCGATGTCATCAGCATATGCCAGTAGTGCACGCTCTTATAAAATATTATTCCCGAGCGCTAAAGTTCTTCAGTTCGTATAATTTTATATAGCATCCGCAATCACACGATAGGGTGCAACCCTGTCTAAACCCTCGTTTAGTTCGACGCTTGAAGAGTTACTTTCCGATTCTAACTGAGGTGATGTGTTGCTCAGCGTCCGTTGTGCACAGGCCGTTTAAGTTTGCAGGGAACCAATTCAGAGACCATAGCGGCATGTAGGCAGCTCCTTTTTCGTGCATCGTGTATCCATCGGTTTTTAATTTCCCCTGTGTGTCTCGTCATTGTCCCTCTCCCATAATCTGAGTCTTTTTGATTTTTGTCAAAATTTGCGGCGCTATTCTCGCACTCACGCCTTCTGCTCTGATTTTTCTCCTGTAAAAGCGTCTCGCTTCACTTTTCACGGTCCCAACTCACGGTAGTGTTCCACATGCGTCTTGTCGCGTTGCGCCCTGTAGACGAACGCTTTTTTTTGGTGGCCACGCAGCATTCTTCATCGTACTTGTTGTTTTTAGTAGTAGCCGACAGTTAACTTTTCGTCGAGGGAACGACGGTATCGTAAGTGCGCTCTTACGGGAGCAGTTGTCGGAGTTTAGTGGCGAATCAGTGGCAGTATGTAGCTTTTTGTATGGCTCACTTGTCCTTCTCCTTCGTCGGTGTATGCGTAATATATAAAAATTTTGATATATGCGGATAGCGGCGGAACATTCGTCCATATGCGTGACAATAGCACTTGGCGACAAAGTCACTCTCCCTCCACCACGACTCAACGCCGAAACTGCGCTTATTTTCTTTGTCTTTTTCCTCTTCGTCCATCGCATTTCTTTAATGGCGGTAATATCAGCCCTTCTTCCTTAACGAGGATATCAACCAGCCGGCATATACACAAATCCTACTGAGGAACGGACATTCCAGGTGCACGCCCTTAAATCATTATCCTATAAACGTTTGAATTTGTACTCATCAGTACAGGATTGTCTTTTTATTCGAGGCATGTATAGGATTTTCATTGGAGTGTGGTTTTTACAAGAGGGGTCCCAAGCCCATCGCACAACCCGTTTAGCGCGAGATGAAAGTATACTTGCACGTTTCTATAGCGAGCCGATTGATCCAAGACAGACGTCGGCTTGCAGCCGCACCTTATGGTGGTTAGACGCTGCCCGTATGAAGTCCGTAGCTAGTCCTTAGACCGGCGGAGTGGTTTAGCTCGGTTGTCGCCTTTTCATATAAGCTTACCACAAAACGATGTTCAGTGGCTACCCCAGAGGATATTTCGTCGCAAGCGACCGGCACCAAAGTTCAGTGAGATATCTCAAAATTGGGGCACTAGTTTGCATTCAAACAGATAGACCGACGGACAGACATGTAGACGGAGAGACAGGCAGACGTACATGGCTAAATCAATTCAGCTCGTCATTCTCAGCATTTCGGTATACTTATTGGTGGGTCCATATCTTCTCTTTTAATGACCATTAGAGAATCCTACGACACACAAAATACTACAGTGCACTCGCGATAATATCAACTATTTATTATATGAACACCCCAGCATATGAACATTTTTCACTTCCTTTGTTAATATCTCTAAAATATGAACTTTTGGCAAAGGCTCTAAAATATGAACATTATTGATTTTCAAATTTCTATCGAATTCAAGTGCTTCATATATTGGGACTCCCTATTTATTCAAATTTAAAATGTACATAAAGCTGGAGACATTGGTGCTTATATCGCTAGGACCGTATCGGATAACCTTTTAACAGCTGATTCGACCAACCTTATGAGAATCAATGCAATCGATTATTGGTGCCGCCTAAAGGTCGTAACCGTATCGTAGCCAACCAACTGGGTTTTGGTTTACCGTCGCTAACGATCAACAGCTGATTACGTTAGGGATACGGATACAGCGATACGACATACGGCACCAATGACTCCGGCTTAACCGTCGCTGAGAAATGCTCGCGTTCACTCGTATACACATGCTTACATGCTATGCTTTCTCTAACGTTCAGTCGTCAGTACAAATTTTCAAAGTCGTTAGTTGGTCATTTCATGCGCGCATGATTGGTACTTCATTTTCTTGCAAAAAATTCTAATATTGATCAGTTTAAAAAATGCACACAAAAAAGAACAAGTTTTTGAACCTTAAGAGAAAAATCAGATATTCTGGAATATTTACGAAAGGGTGAAAGTGTTACTAATTTAGCTCGTAAATATGGAGTGACAAAGTCTACAATATGCGGAATTATAAAAATAAAAATGCTATCTCCAAATGTGTCAACAATACCTTTATCGGTCCTGGAAAGAGGAAAACTTTGCGTCATTCAGAGTACCCAAAGATGGAAAAATCTCTGTATCGATGGTTTTTGAATATGAGAGACAAAAAGCTCCCGGTTAGCGGGCTTATGTTAAAAGAAAAGCAAAGGATCTTCATTTTAAAATTAAGGAAAATTGCTTTGAATTAAATGCCAGTGATGGATGGCTTCAAAATTTTAAAAAGAGATATGTGCGTTCGTTTGCTCCAAGTTTCTGGAGAAAACTACCTTCACAACCCCAGTAGTTTACCCATTCAAAAAGCGTTAAAGGCGAAAATGGAGGAGATTGGATTAAGTCGTGAGCAACTATACAACGCCGATGATCCGTTTATGCTGGAAACTTTTGCCACAAAAGACGTATGTGCCATCCTTAGAAAAAACTGTTTCAGGTGCAAAGATGAAAGCGAAGAGTAACTTTCTTGTGCTGTTCAATATGCGTCAGGATCTCATCAACTCAAGCTTCTTGTAGTCGGAAAGGCTAAAACCCCCGTTGTTTTAAATGTTCGACTGCTCAGTGTATTATCGACATTCTAAATCCGCTTGGATGACTGCGGCTATTTTTAAGATTGGTTCCACCGTTCATTCATACCTGAGGTAAGCTTTCATATGTAATTCTATCTCAGTAGCTTAAAAGCTCATAAAATTTGTTTAGGTTACAAAGTTTTTGATGGAAAAGGGATACCCTAAAAGCTATCCTTCTAATTGATAACGCTCCATCGCATCCACCCGAGGATGAACTAAAAAGTGAAGACGGCTGCATATTAGCAATGTTTATGCAACAAAATGTCACCCCTCTTATACAACCTATGGATCGAAACGCAATCAGGCTTACGAAACTTTACTATAGAAACAGTCTTTTGGCTTCTGTTGCTGCAAAGGGGTTTAATTTGCTTGAGGCTCTAAAGCAAATTACACTTAAGGACGCGATTGTTACTTTAGAATCTGCATGGAGTAAGGTAGATGCTGTTGTGCTATCCAAATGTTGGAGCAATGTTTTAAGTATGGTAGAAAATCAAGAGGATCCTGAAGATGACATTCCTTGGAGTGTTAATTATGAATGTAAGAGATTTGGAGGAAGGTGCAGCCAATCTTTTGTCATACTTGAGACCTGAGTAGTTGTGTTTTAGAACCGTTAGTCAAAGAAGTTTTATTTTTTTATTTTTATTAAATTTCACTTTAGGTTGAATTCACTGCTTTAAACCGTTAGAGAATGGAACGATGATGCTATTGAATGTAATGACAATGAAAAAGAGGAAATTTCCGACGATGATGGTGACTGTTCTGTGGAGGCAGAAAAGACGATTACATCAAAGGAAGCTATTGACATGTTTAATAAAATTTTGGAATGGGCTGAAATTGAAATGGTTGATAAATCGGAATTAAATGTGTTGAAGAAGCTCAGGGAAAGGCAGTTTTTAAGATGCTTGAACAACAGAAACAGCAAAAGAGGATTACTGATTTTTTTCGACATGAATTTTTCCAAAAATTTAACTGAATATGAATTTATGCATAACTAACTTTTTGACTGTAACTGATTTTTATTTGCGTAATGTCAAAAAATGAATAAGTAACGTTTCTTTTGCGGTTTTAAATAAAAAATATATGTCTTAAAACTAATTAAATATAATATTTTTTCAGTTTAGTTGCCTTTCGTAAATATGAACTCGCAAAACTGAACAGGCCTGGTTTAATTAGTTCATATTATCGCGAGTGTACTGTATTTAATTTTCATTAAAGCTATAATAAATTGGTACATGAATATTTCGTTGCACTTTCTGTTCAGTGGGTCTGATTGAGTGATATACAAAACAAAATTGCAGTCAGCAATGTACTGAGAGCTGCAATGATCGTTTTAGATAACGAGTGACGCAGGTAGTGGGATACGGTAGACGAGATCTGTAGCATGTCAAGTCTTGAGGCGATAGCATCAAGTGGCCTGGTTTCTCGTGAATATCACTAAGCTAAATCGTAAAATCTACCGGCACACCTACACATGGGAGAGTATATTTCCTAAGTTACTTATGCTTTTTCACAAATGCGCATGCTTTATCTAAAAAAAACCAACGCTCGCTTAATCAGATCTACAATTTTGCTTAATAGGCATCAAATGTTAGAGTACCTATTTTAGTTATAGGGCGTTTCAGCGTTTCAGGTCGCAAATCTTTACGCAGAATACATGTAAAGCAAAGATAAATGTATTCTACACTAAAACAAATGTCCTTTAAGCGGGGAAAATTAAATTATTAAAATAAGGAAAATGATATACTTATGATATAAGAAATCCTTTCTGCATTTGGACAAGTAATTTTCTTAAAATTAAAAGTATTGTGACGGGTACTAGCAGTTTCGATACATTACTATACCGCTAGTAATAGAATGGACAACAACAACAGCAAGGCAAGCACATGATATAAAAGAAGCAAGGAAGTATAAGTTCGGGTGAAACCGAACCATTACATACCCAACTGTACACTTGAAATGCTTTTGTTGTTTGTATGGGGATATTCCATCCCATTTCGACCAATTTTGAACCGACCCTTTAGAATTGGTTGAAAGTTTTTTCTTTATTTATATAACAAAAAAATGTAAGAAAATGATTTTTAAGTATTCTTTACTTTATATATTATGGTAATATACGATTAAAATAACCGAATGTATGTGTATACCGGCCTAATGCAGTTGCTGGACAGCAAAAGCGAGTCATTTAATCGTAGATTACCATAATATATAAAGAAAAGAATACTTAAAATCATTTTCTACATTTTTTT